>JARQOC010000004.1:121460124-121541743 GCA_033576535.1 Allobates femoralis | reverse complement strand
CCTCTGAAAGTGTTTCGCCCAGCCTGAACAAGTGCCCTCCGGGGTCAGCCCGGTTCCCCAACTCCAGGAGCCGTCACAACCCGTTCCTGGCCACTGGCTCGCACTCAAGCAACAGAGGGCTAGGAGCCTCCGCATGGAGAAGGGCCGGATCCCAAGGGAACAGATCGCCTCTGACACGTCCCCACATCTCAGTGGTCTGGACTACACTGAGTTCCCATCTTCTCCTCTCACACAGACACCTAGCAGGTTAAGTTATGTTCGCCTCACCCACCTGACACACCCACACCTGGGGCTGTTAGAAATCAGCCCCACATTGCCTCTCGGCCACTCATTAGGGTACCCTTAAGCCACTTCACACACACAGATATCTGAGTCCAATATCTGAACAGATCTCTGGTTGCAGTGAAATCATGGATACATTGCTCCATTTTGTGGCTGTGTACAACATGGAGCAATGTATCCATGATTTCACTGCAACCAGAGATCTGTTCAGATATTGGACTCAGATATCTGTGTGTGTGAAGTGGCCTTTACGCATTGCAACATTGCATGCAATTCCACTTGCAACTTACTGGTTTGCAGTGAAATCATGGACACATTCTTACATTTGTACACGGCAACAAAATAGAACAATGTGTCATGATTTCACTGCAACCAGTAAGTTGTAAGTGAAATTGCATGCAATGTTGCGATGTGTAAAGGTACCTAACACATGCATTCACACCCAGTGAAACAGGCACCTGTGCTACAAGCAAATGAGATGCACCCCGGCCATGGGACCATGCCGGCCGTGCCTCACAGCCATAATCATAAACATTTGCAGAAATAAACACTTGAAATAGATCACTCTGTGTGTTATGACTCTATATAATATATGCATTTCATTTTTTTGTATTGAATTACTGAAAAAATTTAACTTTTTGGTAATATTCTAATTCATTGAGATGCACCTATATATACAGTGTATTTATACTGTGTATATATATATATTTTATCACGCCCAGAAGCGCAAAACATCACATCGTATGTGCTCTTGACCAAATTAGACACATAGACCTCTGCCTTAGGGTACCTTTACACGTCGCACCATTGCACGCAATTTCACTTGCAACTCACTGGTTGCAGTGAAGTCATGGACACATAGTTACATTTGTACACAGCCACAAAATAGAACAATGTGTCCATGATTTCACTGCAACCAGTAAGTTGCAAGTGAAATTGCGTGCAATGGTGCGACGTGTAAAGGTACCCTTAGATGCAGTTAGTGGCACATATCACTAGTGAGCCTGTGCTCTTCTGGACCTGATCTGTGCAGTTACATGGTTGCTGCCTGACTTATCAGAACGTGTATTCTTTCCAGTAACAACTGACTAAAACCATATCATTGCACAGTGCATTCAAGACAGCCAAGAGAATTGTAGCCCTGTTTAGTGACATTTGATTTCCAGTTTATGGGCAGATGTGGACGTCATTTACCCAGTTGTGGTGTAATGCATTAACCAGGCCTCCACAATCGGGGGCGCTGTTTGTACCAGCCCTCCACACCAGCTAAAGTGGATTTTCACTGGTTCATTGTTCCGGAGACAAAATCTTAAATCCCCAGAACAAAGGGACGTGATCTAAATGTAATAACGCTGAAAAAAGGTGCAAGTCCATCAACCTCAGCGTATGATTTATGGAAAGACAGCGACCTCCACCTTGGAAATAATTACAAATGGTTTGATTCAAAAATGTATTCTTCCATTGCTTCTAGCTATGAACTTTCACTCTACATTTTGTGTAGATCGCTGGAGCTCTGGCAGAGGAAGGAAGAAGTTTGCAAGAAATTGCTTCATTTGTGAAAACTGCAGCTGCAGGAATTGGTATAAAAACATTGCATTATTTCTGACCATAATACTGAATATATAAAAAGGTTTCATGTCAGTGCATTTCCTCACCACCACCTTGGCTTATGAAATATGCAATTACATCTGTTTGCCACTAGGTGGGGTGATTGCTGCTTTTTGATAGTGAGACCCAGTCTCTTTTATCTTTTTACCTTGTTATCTGCTATTCGGCTGCGACCAGCCCTGGGGGGCCAATGTCCTTCCACTATTGCATAATGAATGAGCAAAAGTGCTATTAACTTTAAAGGGGGGTTTACACGTAGCGACGCACCAGCGATCCCGACAACGATAGTGCCTGACCGGGATCTCTGGTGCGTCGCTTCATGGTCGCTGGTGAGATATCAGACAGGCGGTTCGACGGTTGTTGGGATGATTCGGGGTCTCGGGCGCAGAATGGGGTTCACTGGTAAGTCAGCGTGTCACACACAGCGATGCAGCCTGGCCAGCAGGAGATCACCAGTTAAAAAATAGCCCAGGCCATTTGATAAAGATCAGCGATCTCCCAGCGGGGGCTGATCGCTGCTAAGTGTCACATGCAACGAGATCGCCGGCGAGGTCGCTGCTATGTCACAAAATCAGTGAAGTAGTAGCGATCTCGTTAGCGATCTCGCAACGTGTAAACCACCTTTTAGCGCTATTAGTACTTCTATACCAGAGGCCACTATACTTGGTCTACACATCAGCACGCAGGTCCCTACTTATTGCTTCCCATGTGATAAATACAGTGCGTTGTGAAAGTATTTGTCCCCTTGAACTTTTCAACTTTTTGCCACATTTCAGGCTTCAAACATAAAGATATAAATTCTAATTTTTTTGTGAAGAATCAACAAGTGGGAAACAATCGTGAGGTGGAACCAAATTTATTGGATATTTCAAACTTTTTTAACAAATAAAAAAACTGAGGCGTGGGGCGTGCAATATTATTCGGCCTCTTTACTTTCAGTGCAGCAAACTCCCTCCAGAAGTTCAGTGAGGATCTCTGAATGATCCAATGTTGTCCTAAATGACTGGTAATGACAAATAGAATCCAACAGGTTATTGGAGTATATACACTGGAGCAAGCCTGCTGTGGATATATACACTGGAGCAAGCCTGTTGTGGATATATACACTGGAGCAAGCCTGTTGTGGATATATACACTGGAGCAAGCCTGCTGTGGACTTTGGTTAGTACAATAGTGCTGGCCAAAGTGTTGCTGCTTGGAGGCTGTTGAGGAATACCATGTAAGCTCCCTCTAGTTTATTTGTTAATTAGGTACGTAAGATTATTGAAGCCCAGCGCTACCTTGTATCCCTTTGCAATGGCAAGTATAATGGACACTTGTACTCAAATGTAACTTAACCCTTACTTTGGGATGTTTATTTAACATGTCAACTAAAATGCATTTACAGTTAAAATGTTAATTAAAAGCGCGCTCGTTTCTGGGAGATTAGTCATTAAAACATTTTAATCTAAAACACTCTTAAAGAGGACCTGTCACCAACCACACATGGTGATCTAATTACAGCACTGGATGCAGCATGTCTGCTGCATCCAGTCAAGGGGTCCCCCAGCCCTTGAGCCCCTCTGTATCCCGAGATAATGCACTTTGAAAACTTACATAGTGGAGCCAAATAGGAGGTGGCTTGTGGCTGGAGCCAAAGGGCAGATTCACACCCCCTGCATGTTTAATCTGCCCACTGCCGCCTCCCTGATGCCAATCATTGTCTCCCTCGCCTGCAGCATAACACAGAGCGAGGGGTGCGGTTCTGCCGCATTGCCCTGCCCCCTGCAGTGTCGTCACCGCTTATACCCGCCCTGATCTATGGTTGGTGACACGTCCTCTTTAAATTGTACAGGTTCTGTGAAGGTAGGATACTTTCGGATATGAGGGTTTGGTGTTGCTGGAAATTGATCAGGACACTTGTGATTCACTCCCTGGTGTCCTAAAAATGATGGGAATACTCAGGATCAATATTAATCATGTGGGTGCCGTTCTTATTAGAGTGGGTAATTACCCCTAATTCTCACCTACGTTTTTGTCTGGTCGACTCGATGAACCGTGTGGAGATGGCCGAACCTCCACGTCACTAGGTATTGTCATTTCATATAGATGGTTAAAGGGACAACTACCAAACTAGGTATCACTCTGTCCTTTAGCACGTCCCTGGCACGATACCTAGTGACGTAGAGGTTCAATAGAATGGTTCAAAAATCACCGTATCCAGGTGTTAGAATGACCAAGTCACATCCAGACCTGAATCCAATGGAGAATCTGTGGAAAGAGCTGAAAACTGCTGATCACAAACGCCTCAATCCAACCTCACTGAGCTCCAGCTGTTCTGCAAGGAAGAATGAGACAAACCCCAAGAGACTGCAGCTGTAATCACAGCACAAGGGGGCGCTACAGAGGATTGACTCAAGGGGTGAATAATATTGCACGCCCCACTGTTCAGTTTTTTATTTGTTAAAAAAGTTTAAAATATCCAATAAATTTGGTTCCACTTCACGATTGTGTCCCACTTGTTGATTCTTCACAAAAATATTAGAATTTATATCTTTATGTTTGAAGCCTGAAATGTGGCAAAAGGTTGAAAAGTTCAAGGGGCCGAATACTTTCACAAGGCACTGTATATAGGTTGCCGAATACTTTCACAAGGCACTGTATGTGTTAAGAATATCTTTCTTTACATTCATTGATGACTGCTGACCTGCTGGTATATCTTTCCTTCTGTAGGTACGCTGGGGGTCAGCCTCTCGCCATGCAGTGTGCCCGGCTCCGGACCAACTTTTAAACTCGGCTCTGATGAGCTGGAACTAGGACTAGGTATGAAGACTGACAGCCCGGCGTTCAGTACTCTGTGTATAGGAGCACGTCATGGATTACTTATCACTTGGTAACTGTTAATGGTTTGTATTTTATCAGGTATACATGGAGAAGCCGGGGTGCAGAGATATAAGGTATGCTGCTGACGGATTGTCATCTTTCATGTTGTTTCCTTTATGGTGAAGGTGGCAACCCTGGCGAGATGGGACACACCTAGAAGAGAAAGGCCCCAGAACATAGAACAAAATAATCCCCGTCATTATGATCCCCTCCAGGACAGGAAAGTTTGTTGTTTTTCTTCCCTCCATGCTCTTCCCATAATCCTTGAATCAATTCTTCACTCCCTTTTCCTTGTTTAAAGGGTTAGTACAAGCATGGCTGCTTTCATCCACAATGTGGTGTTATAACTCAGTCTAGTTCATTTTAGTGTAATTGACCTGCTGCTATAGGACCTATAAAACGATTAAAACAACAAAGTGTCCTATAGTGTGGAGGTTTCCAGTACTAGACAGTGATGTTAGGAGTAGTAGGGCCGATTTACACACAGATATCTGTGACCAACTTCTGAACTGATCTCTGGTTGCAGTGAAATCATGGACACATTGTTACATTTGTACACAGCCACAAAATGGAGCAATGTGTCCATGATTTCACTACAACCAGAGATCTGTTCAGAAGTTGGTCACAGATATCTGTGTGTGTAAAGCGGCCCGTAGTCCTAAATTTGCATGCTCCCGTTATGTAGAGTTGATCTTGACCAGACACAACAAGTGCTGCCCCGTAATCCTGATTACATGATATTTAGAAAATATTAAAAATAAAAAAAAAATTGGGGAAATTAAATATTGCTGCTGAATCCATCCACACAACAATGCATATTTTTAATTAAATACAATTATTATTGACCTTATGCTATGTTGCTTGGAACGTTTCCGCAGTGCTTTTATAATCCCTCACTTTTTTTTATTAATTTCTACATATTACTCAGTTATGGCATTGTTTGTGTGATTTTACAGGTTTTAAGCCTTTGCTGTAAACCTGAATGTTACTTTAAAGTGACAGCCCATATAGGCCAAGCAGACGGCTGCTATGGGGTCCTTGAAGATGGGCCACTATAACTGTAATAGTAGTTTACTAGCTAGCTCAGAGACATTTTCTGATTGTCTCTACTTCTACATTTTAACACCCCAGATGACGTCTTGTGATGAAGTTGTGAAGATCATGATTGATCATATGACTGATCCAGCCAGCGAGTCAAGAGTGGATGTACAGTCAGGTGAGCACAACCCTACAGACGTTGCCTATAGCTGTAAGGCGTCTATATGGAGGTCCTGACTGTGAGCAGATCCTATACACTGCAATGTGTGCCAGAGTAGATCACTGTTTTTACAGACACAGAGGCTGGATCTGATTCAGCATAGAAGGCGTCTCGCTACTCGCTGTAGACTCTATAGTTCTGCAAATCACTGGTGATCTCTATTGTCAGATTTACACTGTACAATTATCAGAAGTTAGTATTCTTAGGAACACCGCTTTCCCCATAATTGTGCAGTGTAAAGAGACTGCCAATCACTCAACAAAAGAGAAAAACAGTCATTCATTGGATGAAATTAATTTTTAACTGTATTAAAAATGATTGTCCTCGGCAGCACATCGTCCTTTGTAAACAGGGCAATGTGCTGCCAAGAACTGTTACAGCCCACACACACCCAGCTATCTATTACTAATGAGAAGTGCAGTCCGCCTGTCTACTCCGACTATTAAATGTCAGACAGTCGGGAGCTCTTCAGGAAGTCTTGGAGCGGCATCTTAAAACACGCCCTTTGGTAACAGGTTTAGAGTCAGGGCTGTTTAGACGGATGGGTAAAAAATACCCGACATGTGAATTAGTTTTTAAAGTATGGATGAGAGTGAAGAAGGTTAGAGGATTGACCGGTCTGACAATATACACACCAATATGGGATAACGAACATCTAGGCGAATTCTATAAGATGGGAGACCTAAAAGACTGGAAGACAAAGGGAGTGCAGTTTGTCTATCAACTGATGAATGATCAAGCTCTCAAAACCTTAACAATGCTGAAGGAGGAATTTCACTTGTCAGACAAACATGGTTACCAGTATATGCAGGTAAAACCCGCATTCCTTCAACAGAGGAAAAAGGGGACCATGGTTATCCAGAAAGATATTATCCTCGACTACATCTGCAAAGAGGGGCGTACTAAAGGGGTTATATCTGAGATTTATGCCGCTCTGCTTCACACCTTTTTGCTGAAATACCCTGTGGCGGCGAAGGAAAGATGGGAGGCAGACGTTGGTAATATAGAGGATGACAAATGGGAGTCCATCTTAGAGTATATTCCCAAATTATCATTAAATGAACCTGCTAGAATGTCCCAACTATTTCTCGTACATAGGGCATACAGATCACCTGAATTTTTGTATAAAATAGGGGTGCGGGAGACCTCGGAATGTACGAGATGTAGAGCTGAAACTGCTGGTATCCTACACGTCATGTGGGGGTGTCCGCATGTTTTGGGTTTCTGGTCTGAGGTGGCTGCCCTCATTGGGAATCGCTATCATTGTGTAATCCCTAGAGACCCGGTGGTCTGCCTGTTGGGATATGTGGAGGAGGTGGTGGGCACTGATATGGCGAAACTAGCAGTTGCCAGACTCTTGTATGCGGCTAGAAAAGTCATAGCTAGATATTGAGTACGAATGGAGCCTCCTACTAAACAGGAATATATACGTCAAGTAGACTATGTGGTGCGGATGGAGGAAAAAATTTACCATAAACGTAAAAATGCTAAATTATGTGATAACTTGTGGGCAGCGTGGAAGGTGTGAGGGCTGAGATTGGAAAGGAAGTTCCGGCAGAGATGTGTCTAAGGGTGCTTTCACACTACGGATTTTGAAGGGAGCCGATGCTGTCCTATAAATTCGGACAGCATCGGCTCCCTTCTGATGCCTGGAATCGGGTGCCAAATAGGCACCCGATTCCGGCATAAAATCGTTGCCGGGCTGAAAAAAAAGAAAAAAAAAAAGTTTATTCTCACCGAGTCCCCGCCGTCTCCCGCTATCTTCCTCTAGGCTCCCGGTGGCTCATGCAGGTTCCCGATGGCTGCAGAGGTCTTCCTCTGCTGTTCAGGACCTGCGGTGATGTCACAGTCACGTGACCGCGGGTTCCACCATGGTAACCCGCGGTCACATGACTGTGACATCACCGCAGGTCCTATACAGCAGAGGAAGACCTCTGCTGACACCGGGAACCTGCATGAGCCACCGGCAACCTCCAGGAAGACGGCGGGAGACAGCGGGGGCTCGGGGGGAGGTGAGAATAAACTTTTTTTTTTTTTTTTAACCCCTGCGCTCCCAGTTGAGCATTTTTACTGTACTGAGCATGCTCAGTACAGTAAAATCGGGTCCGAGGAGACATCAGATGTTTCCTCGGACCCTTCTCCATAGGGCCCCATGTTATAGGGATCGGGTCAGATCGGATGTGCACTAAATGCCATCCGATTTGGTCCGATCCGAGTCTGTCAGATTTTATTTTCGGTGCAAAAATCGTTGCAGGCAACGATTTTTTTCACCGGAAAAAAATCGGCAAAAATCGGGCAGAATCGGATCGGACCAAATCGGATGGCATTTAGTGCACATCCGATCTGACCCGATCCCCATAGGGATGCATGGGGTCCAAAAATCGGTCTGATGCTGTCCGATTTTTATCGGACAGCATCGGAAATGAAGAAATCGTAGTGTGAAAGCACCCTAATGGTGTGTAAAGGGTCATCAGATGTTTAGGGTAATTATTGATTATATCTTACATATATTGCTCAGAAATAAAAAATGTTGCTGTCTGTAAAGGGGGGTGGGTGGTGAGGGAAAGGGATTTCTTTATACTATCAAAAATGGACAATTGCGGTTTTACAGTTGTATATTATTAATTTCCTTACATATGAATAATATTTTTCTGATTCAAAAAAGGAAGGGAGGGAGGGGATCGGGGGGGAGAGTTTGGGACCGGGACCTGATATATATAGAAAATGTATATGTTTTGTATGAATAATTTGTTATTTGTGCTTTTTCATTAATAAAATATATCTGATTAAAAAAAAAAATGTCAGACAGTCGGCAAACATGTAGCTGACCAGCAGCAGCTTATCAGACACAAGGCGACCAATGTAAATGTGTGGCGCCCCTGCGACCAGGGTGGCCACAGGTACAGTGCCTACAAGTAGTATTCAACCCCCTGCAGATTTAGGTGGTTTGATAAGATGCAAATAAGTTAGCGCCTTCAAACTGCAAACGAGAGTAGGATTTATTAACAGAAGCATAAATCTTACAAACCAAAAAGTTATGTTGATCAGTTGAATTTTAATAAATTTTAAACATAAAAGTGTGGGTCAATTATTATTCAACCCCTAGGTTTAATATTTTGTGGAATAACCCTTGTTTGCAATTACAGCTAATAATCGTCTTTTATAAGACCTGATCAGGCCGGCACAGGTCTCTGGAGTTATCTTGGCCCACTCCTCCATGCAGATCTTCTCCAAGTTATCTAGGTTCTTTGGGTGTCTCATGTGGACTTTAATCTTGAGCTCCTTCCACAAGTTTTCAATTGGGTTAAGGTCAGGAGACTGACTACGCCACTCCAACACCTTGATTTTTTCCCTCTTGAACCAGGCCTTGGTTTTCTTGGCTGTGTGCTTTGGGTCATTGTCTTGTTGGAAGATGAAAGTACGACCCATCTTAAGATTCTTGATGGAGGAGCGGAGGTTCTTGGCCAAAATCTCCAGGTAGGCCGTGCTATCCATCTTCCCATGGATGAGGACCAGATGGCCAGGCCCCTTGGCTGAGAAACAGCCCCACAGCTTGATGCTGCCACCACCATGCTTGACTGTAGTGATGGTATTCTTGGGGTCGTATGCAGTGCCATCCAGTCTCCAAACGTCACCTGTGTGGTTGGCACCAAAGATCTCGATCTTGGTCTCATCAGACCATAGAACCTTGAACCAGTCTGTCTCAGAGTCCTCCAAGTGATCATGAGCAAACTGTAGACGAGCCTTGACATGACACTTTGAAAGTAAAGGAACCTTACGGGCTCGTCTGGAACGGAGACCATTGCGGTGGAGTACGTTACTTATGGTATTGACTGAAACCAATGTCCCCACTGCCATGAGATCTTCCCGGAGCTCCTTCCTTGTTGTCCTTGGGTTAGCCTTGACTCTTCGGACAAGCCTGGCCTCGGCACGGGAGGAAACTTTCAAAGGCTGTCCAGGCCGTGGAAGGCTAACAGTAGTTCCATAAGCCTTCAACTTCCGGATGATGCTCCCAACAGTGGAGACATGTAGGCCCAACTCCTTGGAAAGGGTTTTGTACCCCTTGCCAACCTTGTGACCCTGCACGATCTTGTCTCTGATGGCCTTGGAATGCTCCTTTGTCTTTCCCATGTTGACCATGTATGAGTGGTGTTCACAAGTTTGGGGAGGGTCTTAAATAGTCAGAAAAGGCTGGCAAAAGAGATACTTAATCCACACATGTGAAGCTCATTGTTCTTTGTGCCTGAACCACTTCTTAATACTTTAGGGGGACCAAACAGAATGCTGGTGGTTTGAGGGGTTGAATAATAATTGACCCACACTTTTATGTTTAAAATTTATTAAAATTCAACTGAGCAACATAACTTTTTGGTTTGTAAGATTTATGCTTCTGTTAATAAATCCTACTCTCGTTTGCAATTTGAAGGCTCTAACTTATTTGCATCTTATCAAACCACCTAAATCTGCAGGGGGTTGAATACTACTTGTAGGCACTGTAAGCACTGCAGCCAGGAAGGTGGAGACAGTTTTCTACAAACACCTTCATAAACACACCCACAGACACAAGACCCAACCCGAAGCCCGGGACTCTAGGCGGGCAAGGGGTGGTAGGGCCAGTCACAAGTGGGTGGGACGTAGTCAAGATGACGGAACGGGTATGTGGCGCCCCGCAACGAGTGCGTCACAAGAGGGTATTGCAGCCATAAATGCAGCCGCAATATTCTCTGACCCGGCAGTGATCCGGTTAACTTAGAAATCCAACCCTGCATGCATCACCTAGAACAGAGGGCCAATCATAGGTCCTGGTGGGTGGAGTGTTAGGGAAGTGTAGTAGAACACACACAATAGTCTAGACAGAACAGAAGGAGAATAGTCTGGAACAGCCTAGAACAAGGTCTGAGGACTTGAACTTGGAGAGGAGCGGGGGCTCCGCACCCCGTGCAGCCCCCGGGCCGTCACCGGTCGGGTGTCAGCACCTGAGGCCTTAACTACCGGGATTGAGCATTATTCACACGGGTTCCCAAAAGACTCCCGTGCCCACAACTCACAGCCGGTTCACTGGTACCGAAGCTGGCAGCAGTTCACCTCTGCTACGCGAACCAGAAGCGTGGAGGAGCAGCTTCACAGGAGCACCCCACCACCAGCCAACTTCCAGTCGTCTAACCAGCGGTGTACCCACCGAGGGATCCAAGGCTCCCCAAAACATCCAGAACGTACATCATGGATAGGGCATTGAAGCAGCCTCCCCGTACCCGACCTGGTATTCCTGGGCGACACTGGCAACCAATTACTTAGAATGGAGGAACACTGCGGATTTCTAAGGGACACCATCACTGCTGAGTCCACCTGGTCTACTACCCAACCACTGTATGCCATGTACTGCCTGCTGGTTACAGTAAAGACCCGTTGCAGAGACTTTCTGTGTCCGTGCTTCCTTATGAACTGTCCGTCCGTACTACAAGGTAACCGCAGCTGCCGCACAACATCTTGAGCAGCTCCAGCCTCCGGGGATCACCGCTCAGCCTGTGGGGAGCGTAACATCTTGCTGCTGTCCATCCCCCGGAGGTTCCGCAGCGTCGGTAGCCCTTACCGAAACTACTCATAGGTGGCGTCACGAATAAATTAAAAAAAACCTTTAATCTGTTCCACCAAGACGTCTTCAAAACTTTTGATCTGCACTACACCGGGCCCCACTACCGGCAGGCGCGTTCCACCCGTGACAAGGAGGAAGGAAGCATCGCCTGTCTAAACCGGAGTCCCGGCCACGGTGAGTCAGAAAATGGATCATTGAATGAGTTCAAGTTTTAAAGTCACTGGCACGGAGAACGATGGCGCACCCGGATAGCGAACCACCCATCTGGACAAGCATAGCGTTCGTAGGTGATTACATCGCCCCGGTATAGGTCGCGATCGGGATGTCCTCTCGGCAAGTTTGACTCAACGTCCCGGCGCCCCACAAACACCTCCTCATTCAAACCCACCTCCCAAGCGAACCCCACCCGGTATGTAAGTTAAAGGTGGAAATTCTACCTTCACGGCGGAGTTCATCAGGCAGCGGCGGCTGGCGGCGAGCCTCGGCACGGGCCTGCATGTTGGCGCGTTCTCGGGCCTGCCACTCCTCTTGTCGTCTCTGGCGTACATCTCCGTCGTTACGGCTCGGGGTGTAGAGATGAGTAACGAAGCTGGTGGTTTGGCGGGAAGCTTGAACTTGGCGGGCTGTCTGGACCGGCACCCGGTGGAACGGCACAAGGGAAGGTGTCAGCGTTGCACCCGACCAGTGTACCCGAGCTGTATGCCCAGTAGGAAGTTCCTCGGAGTCTCCCCAAGCGAACCCGGTGTCGAGATCCTCAGCGGTGATGCGGGTCTCGTCGTCATCCTTTCCGACCTCTTCCTCGATGACCACATCAGGCTGCTCGTTGGCTGGAGACGTTGAAGCTGGTTCCGCTGTACAACAGGGCGGTGGTGCTGCGGATCCTTCCACAGAGACGTCCTGCAGGGCTTCCAGGCTGCCTGCCTCTTCATCTGTAGCTGTTGGTAGAGGGGTTTCAATCCCGGTTACCAGGTAGGCCTCGGCAGTTGCAAGGGAAGCCTCCGGTACGGGGACGAAACAAGCGACTGTCTCTGTAGTGGTGAAACACGTCGCGGGTTCCTCGGTGGGAACCTGGTAAAGATCTAGTTCTTCTATGGAGCGTATTATAAGCTCCGGCTCAGGAACGGGGTCGGCTGCGGGTTCGACTGCTGGAACGGGTCGAGCTGTGGCCTCCACCGGAATGATGCAGTCTATGGGCTCCGGTGACGAAGCAGGACAGGTGGTAGGCGACGGTGAGGCAGTTGAGAAGCTGGTTACGTCGTCTGGGCTTGGAGTAGCGGTACCCGGTCGGCTCTGCTGCATCGCATGGTGTAGTCGTCTGCCTAGGGTCGCGCTCCAGCTGCGAATCGTCCATTCCACAGTCTCAAGTAGTCGCACCCGGAGGTCTTGTAGAGCCTCTAGCCAGAAGTCGGGGCTGCCGTCTATGGTAAGGGCAGGACCCGGACCCGGTTGGCCTATGGCTGCTCTGGTCTCCGCCTCGACCTCCCGCATCAGGTCTTGGAGTCTCATGCTGGCCATTCTCTTCTTCGGAGGGAAACCACACCCGTTCCATCGGTAAGCGTTCGGGTAGAGCTCGTGAAGAAGGTCTGTGTCACTCCCATTTTCTGTGGGCTTTTGTAGTCCAATCGTGGGAAAAGTCTTTGGGGTCCGCCCCCATGGTTGATTCGAGCAATCAGGGCGGACAGAGAGTTTGGCGCCTTTTGTCTTTAGCCCTCCCACGATGAGGGGGGGTTGACTCCCTCCTGGGCTTACACGTGGCGGATTCTTGTGGCGGGAACGCCATCTTGGGCGCCATCTTGGCCCTCGGTGAAAAGGCGGGAAAGTTCTTTTAGGGACGAACAAAGTCCAGATTGTAGACAATAAAGTCATTTTTAAGCACATTATACCCGTTGGGTAACGATCCTGTTCGTGACGCCATTTTCTGACTCACCGTGGCCGGGACTCCGGTTTAGACAGGCGATGCTTCCTTCCTCCTTGTCACGGGTGGACCGCGCCTGCCGGTAGTGGGGCCCTGTGTAGTGCAGATCAAAAGTTTTGAAGACGTCTTGATGGAACAGATTAAAGGGGTTTTTTAATTTATTCGTGACGCCACCTATGAGTAGTTTCGGTAAGGGCTACCGACGCTGCGGAACCTCCGGGGGATGGACAGCAGCAAGATGTTACGCTCCCCACAGGCTGAGCGGTGATCCCCGGAGGCTGGAGCTGCTCAAGATGTTGTGCGGCAGCTGCGGTTACCTTGTAGTACGGACGGACAGTTCATAAGGAAGCACGGACACAGAAAGTCTCTGCAACGGGTCTTTACTGTAACCAGCAGGCAGTACATGGCATACAGTGGTTGGGTAGTAGACCAGGTGGACTCAGCAGTGATGGTGTCCCTTAGAAATCCGCAGTGTTCCTCCATTCTAAGTAATTGGTTGCCAGTGTCGCCCAGGAATACCAGGTCGGGTACGGGAGGCTGCTTCAATGCCCTATCCATGATGTACGTTCTGGATGTTTTGGGGAGCCTTGGATCCCTCGGTGGGTACACCGCTGGTTAGACGACTGGAAGTTGGCTGGTGGTGGGGTGCTCCTGTGAAGCTGCTCCTCCACGCTTCTGGTTCGCGTAGCAGAGGTGAACTGCTGCCAGCTTCGGTACCAGTGAACCGGCTGTGAGTTGTGGGCACGGGAGTCTTTTGGGAACCCGTGTGAATAATGCCCAATCCCGGTAGTTAAGGCCTCAGGTGCTGACACCCGACCGGTGACGGCCCGGGGCTGCACGGGGTGCGGAGCCCCCGCTCCTCTCCAAGTTCAAGTCCTCAGACCTTGTTCTAGGCTGTTCCAGACTATTCTCCTTCTGTTCTGTCTAGACTATTGTGTGTGTTCTACTACACTTCCCTAACACTCCACCCACCAGGACCTATGATTGGCCCTCTGTTCTAGGTGATGCATGCAGGGTTGGATTTCTAAGTTAACCGGATCACTGCCGGGTCAGAGAATATTGCGGCTGCATTTATGGCTGCAATACCCTCTTGTGACGCAGTCGTTGCGGGGCGCCACAGGTACATAAGGGGAAAACCAGGAAGCAGAAGTCAGTAGGCCAGAGGGTGCCGAGCAGCAAAGACCGAGTAGGCCAGACTGAGCTGAACAGCAAAGACCAAGAGCAGTAAAGAGAGGCTTCCCTGAAGGTTTCGGGCTCCCTGAGGTGCAGAATCCTGCGAGGTATAAGCCACTGGAGAGAAAGCTCGCTCCACAGACCGAAAACAAAGGGAAGGGGAATGACTGAGACCAGACCAGTGCAGCTGGGTCTGAGGAAAATGGCAGCGGTGACAGAGGACGACTGGCAGGAAGGAATCCCCTGACATATGCTGTAGTCATACGGGTAGGAAAGGGCCCGGTCATCCCCTGCAACATAGGGACACCCAAGGCTAGGCTGGGACCAGAGAGTCGTGTCTGAGGTGACCGAAGCTACATGCCGGATCACAAACTCACCGACGGGGAGCTCTGATTCCAGGTCAGAGCTCCTAACACCGTGCAGGGTCTGTAGTGACACATAGGGCTCAGAGCTTGCTACCCGGACATAGGGAGAAGCCCAAATAGGAACCCAAGTCACCCAGCATACAGACACAAGGGAACGAGCGAGAGGGAGAAAGCCTGAAAGGTATTGAGGAATAGAAGGGGCTCAGAAGGAAAACCTGGCTGCAGTAGGGACAACTTAATGGAAACTGTGGAGTTAATTGTGTGAAGCCATTTGTGAACTGTACCGTGAAGGAAACTGCAAGTAAAACCCGGTGAACCCTTCTAAAGTCTCCCGTGTGTGATTCCCTGCACATTGAACTGTTATAATGTTTTACACCCTGTCAGGAGCAGCCCGACCCGTGGCAGGCTCATACATCCGGCTGCAGCACCATCCATCCTCCTGGCAGCAGTAAGCAACAGCGGTGGTCCCCTCACTGACCACAACCCGTGGGTGGCGTCACAACATTCCCTGTAAATAACCCCTTTTACTTGTGGGCTCAGGACACGGTCCGGACCAAGACCGGCGTGATAACTCCCTGTGATACCACGGTCCGGTACCGAGTACCCCGTCCCATTGGGCTCCACAAATGCACCATCAAAAACCAAATATATATGGCTTATTTTTAAGAGCTATACATGTACATTTTTGGAAACCCATTTAACCCCTTCACCACTATGGGATGTTTGGACATTTTTCTCATTTATTAGTCAGGTCTGACATATGTGGGGTGTATAGAAAGAGAGGCAGGAAAGAGGCGTGTGAAGCTAGCTGGAATTTTATTGTCATCTCACCATATCTCTCTTGTAAAGGCCATGGGCCCAAGATGCATTAGAGGATATATCGGTAGGACGACTCCACACCAGGGAACTTGGGTGGTATGGAGCCAGCCACAGCTTCTCTAATTCCGTCCATTTGTTGTAGGCTGGAATTGTAGTCCATGAGAGGATAAGGGCCACTTTACACACACCAACTTATCTGTCCAACTTCTGACCAACTTACTGGTTGCAGTGAAATCATGGACACATTGCTCCATTTTGTGGCTGTGTACAAATGGAACAATGTGTCCATGATTTCACTGCAACCAGTAAGTTGGTCAGAAGTTGGACAGATAAGTTGGTGTGTGTAAAGTGGCCATAAGGCACAAATGTGCTGCATAAGAGTATTTAGGTATATCTGGGCAAGTCAAACCTCCTTGTGACTTAGGGGGGCATATGACCCACCCCAGGGCCTGGGTACTCGGATCCCGGGCATTTAGTTGTGGGTGCAGTCACTGGTGGCTGGTGCCCAGGGCTGTGGCCCTGCTGGTTGCTGTAAAATGAGTGAAATAGAAGAAATAAAATAAAGTGAAGTTCGTGACGCCACCTGCGGTGTCTGGTGATGGCACCAGCACTGCCAGCAGACCACTGGGGACGATGGGTAGGCAGCTGGATGATGTCGCTCCCCACAGGTAGAGCGGAGTCCCCAGGGCAGTGTAGTACCTCATGTTGTAGTAGAAATAAAATAAAGGAGACCTTCTTACTCTGTACAGGTATTTACTGGTGACTTTCAAGATGTTCACAAGGTACACAGTCACGGGTAGCTGGACAGGTAGTCACCAGAGATTGCAAAGTCTCTCTGAGGCCCCAAATGATGTTCCTTCAGGTTACTTCCTTTGTTCTTCTCTCTCACTGCACTCTCCTTACTACCATGCACTGCCCTACACGGGGCCCTCTTACTGCCAAGCCCACGGGTCTGTTAGAGTTTACCCTTCTCTCTAAGGGACTCAAACCCTGGACGGAGATTCTGGTGGGGACATGCGTTGGACTGGGTTGTGGCTATATGAAGGCCTGCGACCCTCCGGTTTGGCAGCTTAGAGCTGAACTTTCCTGCATCAAACTCGGAGCCAGTTCTCCGCTTTGGACTGGTTTCCCTCCTGCACTGGCTATTGGTACAGTCTGGCACGGGGCTTGTACAAGCCAGGGATCCCCCTTCTGTCTGGGTTGCCTCCTGTTACTGGCACCCTCCACTGCGAGCTTTGCAGGGTCCCATCTCCTCAACTTCCCTCACAGTTCTTCACTCCGACTGACTGTCTGTCCTTCCGCTCTTTTCACTACTCTTAGCTCCTCCCACCGGGACCGGTTACACTGGTAACGGGTTTAGCCAATTGGTCCCCTAGCTCTAAGTGTATGAAAGCGGGGATGAGGGCCTCAGGTTTAACATTACCATCCTCTGGTGACCGGGATACCACACACCCTAATCTGGGTGTAGTACCCCTTTAGTGGCGCACTGGCCAGTGGGGCGCCACACATAAAACAGTCTTAGGTATTCGGTGCCATCCCGAGTGGCAAATAAATTTTAGAATCATGGATTGTACCTTCTTCAACACAGTTGCTGGAACTTTGACTGGAATGGTCTCAAACAGGTAGAGGAACCTCGGAAGGATCGACATTTTGGTGTCCGCTATTCTTCACAGTAGGGATATTGACATGGATGACCACTTTAAGGCGCGTCTCAGTCTCTTGTATCAGCTGTGGGAAATTAGCCCGGAATATCACTCTATAGTTTGGGGTAAGATTAATTCCCAGATATTTTATAAAAGATGTGCGCAATGTGAATTTATAGGATTGCTTTAAAAAGGTAAGCTTTGGGTTTGCTATATTGAGTGGCAATGCCTCTGTTTTCCCTGAGTTGAGCTTATAACCCGACAAGTTGGAGTAAGCGTCTAAGGTGAGTTGCAGGTTAGGGGGAGAGACTATAGGGTTTGTTAGGGATAACATGGCGTCATCAGCAAACAAGACTATTTTAAACATTTTACTTGTAATCTGGATTCCGGTGATATCTGGGTTATTACAGATCTGAGCTGTTAAGGGTTCTGTGGATAGGACGTATAGTAAGGGGGACAACGGACACCCTTGTCGAGTGCCATTACATATCGAAAGTCTAATAGAATGTGCATGAACACTCTAACCGTTGCAGATGAGCAAGAGTAAAGTCCCCCCAAAGCAGTGAGGAAAGGTCCCGACAGGCCAAAGTGGCGTAACGTGGAAAACAGAACCCTCCAGCTCCGCCTGTCAAAAGCCTTTTCTGCATCCAACCCCAGGAGGACCAACTCCACACCTCCTTTGTTGGCAACCTCTACCAGACCTAAAATGCGTCTGGTATTGTCCCCTGCCTGGCGAAAACACACAAATCCTACTTGATCTTTGTTTATTAGTTGCGGGAGCCAATTACTCAGCCTTTCCGTTAATATTTTAGTGAACTTGTTAAGATCTGAGTTTAATAAACTTAAGGGGCGATAGCTTGCACAATCCATAGGGTCTTTCCCCTCTTTATGGATAACTGAGATATATGAATGAAGCATCGAGTCAGATATATCCCCCTTCCATAAAAAAGTTAGAGGGGGACCATGTGTTGTGAAAGCATGGTCCCAAAAGTCTTATAATATAGATAAAGAGGGGACCATATGTTGTGAAAGCATGGTCCCAAAAGTCTTATAATATAGATAAAGAGGGGACCATGTGTTGTGAAAGCATGGTCCCAAAAGTCTTATAATATAGATAAAGAGGGGACCATGTGTTGTGAAAGCATGGTCCCAAAAGTCTTATAATATAGATAAAGAGGGGACCATGTGTTGTGAAAGCATGGTCCCAAAAGTCTTATAATATAGATAAAGAGGGGACCATGTGTTGTGAAAGCATGGTCCCAAAAGTCTTATAGATAAGGAAGGACGTACGACCCAGGTGCCTTGTGAGCTGGTAGATTTTCAATGATTTCCTCTACTTCTTCCTTTGTGACCTTCCGATTTAGGTCTTCTACTGCTTTGTGGGGTAGTTTAGGCAGTCGACAGAAGCTCAGATAAGTATAAATTAAGGGTGTCTCTATCTGTTTGGGATATCGGTAAGGTTGAAGGTAGGGAGTATAAAGAAGAGTAGTGACTATGGAAGGCCTGCACCATTCCTTCCGGGTCATATCTAACAGTCCCTGTCGAGTGTCTGATACCATATGGGGCATTGGTCTTAGTCTTATCCTTTAATTGTTTTGCTAAGATTGAATGTGCTTTATTACCATATTCATAGAATCTCTGGTGGAAAAATTGTAAAAGCTTCTCGACGTTTCCTTGCGAAATAGCCTTCAACTGGGCCCTAAGATCAATCACCTCCCTTAAATCCCTCCCGGTGGGTCTGAATACTTATGCTTCTTTTTTAATAAGTTTGTACAAATATCTACTTTTCGAGGGGGGGGGGTTACTCAAGATGGGGTGCAGAGTGTACATTAATGAGAAAAACATGAACTTTTTTTTAATTCACCAAATGGCTGCAATGAAAAATTTACATGGGTCTGAACACTTTCCGTACACACTGTACACCTATACAAAATGTTGAGGAAAGCCAACTTGTGTCCAGTTTTAGATCTCTCTATGGATTGCTTTCCTAATGATTTTGTTGTTCTTTCAGGGGACGACATTATACTAATTGTGAATAATCTGGGGGGTCTGTCCTGTCTGGAGCTACAGATCGTAGCCGGCTCGGCTGTGCGTCTTCTAGGTGAGTAGCCAATCGGTCCGAGCGTGGACTGTTAAAGCATAGATTGACCGCGGCTCTCCTGACCAGAGTGAGACAGCTTTATATATAGTAAAACCCATCACTTAACTATACATGTCTACTCCCATGAAATTCATGGGGAGACTGGCATCCTCGTGTTAGAATAGGTGTAAACCAAAGAAAAACGAGGATTTGGAATGCAAATGAATGTTTATTTAGATACTGGACATACAACAGGATAAACACCAAAAGGGGACAAGACATTGCACAGCCCCGGAAATCACATAGTAAATAGGTCCTGGGTAAAAATGATAACACATGCAAGTATTGCACCTATCCCAAAGGCCACAATGAAAACTCCCTCACAACCAAGAGAACAGGATGATTACCAGTATAAGGTGTGGGGATGGGCTAGAGAAAGTGCATAAGTATAGTGCAGTAAGTCAATTACCTGCCTAGGGGTGAAGTCCGGAGCTGCTGTGGGAAGGATCCCAACAGCCGTTTCGCAGGCACAACTGCCTGCTTCTTCGGGGGGAGTGTAATGAGCCGTGCCAGCGGGTCTGTTTTATATACGCACGCCGTCCACACTTCCTCACAATGACGCGAGCGGTGGGCGGAGCTTCGACCCGGCATCCAGGGAACGTCTCAACGTCATATCCGGGTGTCGTGCATATGTAAGCACGCACGGATAAGCGTTGCGTTGCCCAGGAGACCAGGGAGCTTCTGCTCACATTCGCAAGCCGCCGCTTGCTAGGGACGCGTCATCATAGCAGCGGCGGCAGAAGGAAAGCGTTCTAATGTGAGGAGGAGAACCTACTACGGTCAATGGTAACTAAACACAATATCGAGAGGTGAGGAGGAAATCAGGGGAAACAACAGTGAAAAAAGGTGTCTCATACAGTGAAATCCCACCCTCTATACTCCAACCCCCTCCAACATGTAAAGAAAATAAATAAATAAGATATTAGAGAAGTTTCCCACGACGGTCATAGGTTCAGGTGAAACGTAGGTATAGGGTGACAGCGTCAGTCCATGGGCACTGGATCATCCATCCAGGGAGATGGGTAAGGGTGAAGATAAGCAGAACTATAAAAAACATATAAAAGGATAAAAATTAAAAACAGGTTAAATCATCTTTTTATAGGCCCTCAAAGGAATGGTGTGAAACTCACTGTCTCATTGAGACCTACCGGTGCTACAGAACCCAGTGTGATGATCCACTTTGTCTCACACTGGGCCAGTCGTTTCCTCAAATCTCCCCCGCTAATTCCCCCGTGAATGACATCAATCCCCAGGAATGAGAGGAATCGTGGGTCGCAGCCATGTTTCTCCCTAAAGTGCCGTGGTAACGTTTTTAAGCCAGCCACATCCTCATCTTTTGCCTTTGCCGCGTCACAAATGTCGCGGCAATGTTCCCTAACCCTAATGCGGAATTCGCGAGATGTGAGTCCAACATAGATGCGAGGACAGCTGCACCTAGCGTAATAGACCACATAGGTGGTACTGCAAGAAATGTAGTCCCTGATCGTATATCTTTTCACGTTATCAGCCGATTCAAAGGTTTGTCCCCGCACTATGTTGGCACAGGCCGCACAATGGCCGCATGGGAAGCATCCCTTACGTGGTCCTCTGGATCCAAACAAAAATGGCACCTTAGGGGTATAGTGGCTGTGTACCAATATGTCACTTAGATTCCTACACCGCCTGGGTGTCATAGGGGGGTACTCAGGTAGGCAGTGTCGAAGGACACTGTCCGAGCGGAGGACCGCCCAGTGTTTGGACAGAATAGACTTCATCCTTCTCCAGTCCTGGTTGAATGTAGAAATAAATCTAACCACTCCTTCCTCTTTATTTTTATCTGATCCTCCAGACCCATTACGGGCCAGCAGTTGTGTACGAGAGACACTTTTGGCCCTGTTGTACCCACCCTTGATAGATCTTTGACTATACCCTCTCTCCTCGAATCTAGTCCTTAATTCCCCAGCCCGCTCCTCAAAAGAGCTTTCTGTTGAGCAGATCCTCCTTGTCCTCAGGAACTGACCGACAGGGATAGCTCTTATAGTTGCTCGGTCTGTGGGAGGAGGAGGCATGGAGGAGGGAGTTGACCGCCGTGGATTTCCTAAAGAGATCAGACTGTAACGAACCATTGTCATCAACGCTCAGCCTGATGTCCAGGAAGTCATCTGTCGACTGACTATATGTATATGTCAGTTTGATGTTGATCTCATTGGCGTTCAACTCCCCCATGAATGCCTCCAGCTGCTCCACCGTGCCGGTCCAAAAGAAAAGTAAATCATCGATATATCTGATCCAGCACTGCACATGAGGCACGGCCTCCACCCCCTCGCCGCCAAAAAGATCCCTCTCCCAAAAGCCCAGGAAGACGTTGGCGTACGAGGGGGCGCAGGCCGCCCCCATGGCAGTGCCCTGGGTCTGCAGATAATACCGATCCTTAAAAACAAAAAAATTGTGGGTCAGCACGAATTGGAGCAGCTCCATCACGAGCTCGCACAATCCAGGGTCCCTGTCGGTCATTCCCAGGAAAAAGCGGACCGCTGACAAGCCATCCCGGTGTCTGATGCTGGTATACAGGGATTCAATGTCCGCTGTCACCAGCAGGGTACCTTGATCCACAAAGACCCCATCCACCCTCCTCAAGACGTCCGTAGTGTCTCGGACATACGACGGCAGAGTCCCCACCAGAGGTTTAAGATAAAAATCAATAAACCTACACAGTGGTTCACTCATGCCGTCTATGCCGGACACTATTGGACGCCCAGGAGGGCTAACGGGGTCCTTGTGGATCTTGGGGAGGAGGTAAAAGGTAGGGATTTTAGAATTAATGTTAAATAATCCATCAAAGATTTTCTTAGTTATAATGCCTTCCTCTAGGGCCCTTTCCAGGATGGCTTGTAGCTCAGTTAGGAACTTGGCCAGGGGACTAGATTCGAGGCGAGTATAGGTGGTTCTATCTCTAAGCTGTCGGTACGCCTCCCTCTCGTATCCCTCACACGTCCATATCACCACATTTCCCCCTGCATGTCTATGAGGCTGTCATGCTTGGGCTGAGAGACCAGTAACCAGTCCATTCATTGCAGTCTGAGATCGGACTGAAATATACAGATATCTGAATCGTCACAGTAACACTGATCATCTCATGTCAAAGAGGCTCGTGGGCTATACATCAGGCGTGCAATGACTGGATCCTTCATGACGGCTCTTGAGATGAGCGGAGTCTCCCTCACTGTGATGAAGACAACACCGCAAATAGTGCATCTCTTTGGTAATGACATCTTTATTTACTGCTCTAGGCCACGTACTTGTACTTACCTATCATTTTATAACAGCTGTTTAACGTTTGTGTTGTCAGACAGGGAAACAAGTGCTCCCGCTTGGCCTCGAATTCCACATTCTTGTGTAACCGGTCGGACACGGACTTTCCCATGTGCTGCTGAAATCCCACAGCCAAAGGAGCCTCACACAGACGGTGAGTCCAATCAACATATGTCAGCTCAGTGTTTGACATTAAACTGCAGTCATATGGGATACTGCATCACATACATCACATGGACATGTATTGCTTCCATCCTGTATTGTGTAGTATATACAGTTTATAGAATCTTCGCCCTGTCGTCCCATATCTGTGTAGTGCATTGTACACTGGCCCCTCCATATCCGTGTTAGGACCTTTATATTTCATAGAGGCCGTCCACTATCTTAGCTGCTGCAATTACATGTCCGCCAGTTTACTTTAGTGGGCACGATGTAATACTGTAGTTTATATGCTGTGACAGCTGCAAGAAAAATGTCTGATTACCTCCATTTTTCTCTCACAATAGGGTTAAAGTGTAACCATTGTTTTAATTTTTCTTTCATAAATCAATAGCACACATGATAATAAGCAACTTATATCTTATCAGACAAATCTGCTAGAATTGATCAGTCATTATCAAAATCCTCAATTCTGAGATAAAATTATTATATTCAGTGAAGACTTTCCCATCACTGAGATAGGAGATGACAGATGTTACTGATGAGATTCTATCACTACTGGATGAGGGAGGAGCTAGAGCCAAAGCTCCGCCTCCTCTTCTATTTACTTAGAATCTCATCAGTACCAGCTCGATCTCCTATCTCAGTGATGGGAAAGTCTTCACTGAATACAGATTTTATCTCAGAATTGAGAATTTTGATGATGACTGATCAATTCTGGCAGAGAAAGAAGCAGATTTTTCTGATAATACATATTACAAAGTTGCTTGTTTTCAGGTGTACTAGTGATTTATAAAAATAAAAATTAGAACACCGTTACCATTATAAAAAAAATCCACCCCATTTCAAAGATCTTGGAAAAACAATACATTTTTAAATAGTTTTCAATTCAGAAATATGCCCTTATTCTTCATCAGGCACACCTACAACTGGTCTTCTAATTTGCTTCTATTGACATACTTTGTTCACAAGTAGCTTGTCCTGCTGTAGATCAGCGGATATCTTATTGCAGATGGAGACCGCACGTCATCGGCACCTGGGCATAGGCTGATCGGCTGCCAGACCAGGGGCCGAGCAGGCCAGTGACTATTATAGGCAGCGCTCATGACTGTGCCAGCTGGAGCATTCATATTGTTCATATGTAATGGGCACACAGTGATGGTCTATTTATCGGTCTACATGCACTATGGCCAGCAGTGATCTGTGACTCCCAGCTTGTAATCACTAATTTAAGAAGCGATCACTGTGTGCTCTCGGCCATAGTGCAGGCAGTCAGCTGCATAGACCATCACTGTGTGCCTGCAACATATAAACGTTCTGACTGGCACATAGTCATGAGTGCTGCCCATAACAGTCACTGGCCTGCTTAGCACCGGGTCTGACAGCTTGCTGCCTGCCTGATCCTATGTGAAGGGTGTGCACTTTTCTTCCAAATACTACAGACCTCAACTGCACATGCTCGGCCTCAGCAGGAGAAGCCCATGGAAGGACAACTATAGAGTTAGAGGCAAATGAGAATACCAGTGATTGAGCACATAGGTATGCCAGATGTAGAAGGGGTACATTTAATTTCTTTAATTGACTTCTATTTGAAAAGTATAATGTGTTTCCAGAATCTTTTAGATAGGATGGATTTTTTTTCTATCATGGTAAAGTCCTATTAACCGCCACATGGGCAGCATCCAAAACTGTGGATGGTTCTCTGGTGTTAGATAAGATGAGGGCAGCCCACACCTCTCTTATCTAGGTGTAGTATTGCTGTTAATATGCCACTTTTGTTAGCTTAGAAGTAAAGTTAAAGGGAATCTTTCAGCAGATTTTTGCTACCTTGTCTGACAGCAAAATAATGTAGGCAAGAAACCGTAACTGCAATGATATATCACGTAGAATACTGGCTGAAGCCGTTCTGATACTATCAAAGCATTTAGTTTTGGTCACCCACCCCAGGCTCTCTATAGAGATCGTGAATTGACTGAAGTCTCATTCACAGCAGACTGCCATGTGTGTGACAAAGTAGTCCTGCAATGCTAATCACAGGGTAATAAAGCTATTAGTTTTGTTAAACATTGCACAGAGCATGAAAATAAAAGCACAGTTGCATTTTGTTTTTCATCCCTTGCAGCATGCTATCCTCAGGTTAAATAGCAAAGACCTGCTGACAGATTCCCTTTAAATACATTGGGGATATCCTGACATTAGCATTATCACAAATGAAATGATGTTATATGCCATTGTGTAATCACTTATGAATGCAAATTGTAACCCTGGTAAAACATCAAGTGTACCCCAGTATCTTCCAATTATATTGCTCTGTTTCATTAACTGGGATAAGGTAGCTACCTGTACCCCATAAGTGGCACCTGTCCTTTTATTTTATTCTGATTCTTACAAGCATTACAGTCATTTGATACATTGAGTGTGTTATTCATAGAGTCATATACATATGCCATCCTTCTGTTAGTGCTAAGTGTGCAGGTCTACAGCCGGGTGCTGGGGTACGTTTGCCGCTCTCTTCTATCCCTGGAGGAGGAGTTAAATGATCTGGACCGGGCTGCCGGGGACGGTGATTGTGGGAGCACACATACAAGGGCAGCCCATGGTGAGTTACATTTTATCACATGGTGATCTGTGATGCCGCTGTGCATTGCTTCTAATTATTGATCTCTACAGCCATTGAGGAATGGATCAGCAGTGGGCAGCTTCCCTCTCACCCATCGCGGTTCCTGGCAGCATTGTCACACGTACTGCTGGAGAAGATGGGGGGCACTTCGGGCGCGGTGAGGAAATGTTATTGTATAATTGTTTTGTATAAAGTGTGAGTCTAACTTTGGATGACCCTGAACCACAAACCTGTGTGATTGCAGTAGTGCACCCCAGTCTACAGCTGAGTGCTTGGATGGGTAACAGATCAAGCAGTGAGCAACTAATGTTTTTGCAGAAGTAGCCCGATGTCATCCAATTTGACTAAGGGTGGATTTAAACTGTACAATTATCAGATAGGAACACATCTATCCTGTTATTCTTGCAAGCTGCCAATCACCTGAGGAATAGGGATGAGTACTCGGGATGCTCGGAGAGCACTGAGTACCGCCGAGATGCTCGGACTGCTCGCTAATAATTAGCAATCTGACACACATACACAGCTCCCTTCAGTGCACACAGTGAGCTGGCACCTCACAGAGAGCAGATTCATTGTTAGGATCCCTCTGGGGGCCACATCAAGGTGTTATATGTTGCGGCGATTTAAAAAAGCCCCCACTCCCGCCCTTTCCCAGAAATACTCGTTTTATAACTGGAAGTCTGTGGGCTGAGCCTGTCACTCATTGACTTACATTGGGCTCGGTGCTCGGCCGAGTACACAAGTATCTTGAGATGCTCGGCCAGAGCACCGAGCACCCGAGCATTTTAGTGCTCGCTCATCACTAGTGAGGAACAAACAAAACGATTGTTGATCGGGTGCAATGATTGCTGCACATGGTCGTGAGTAAACAGGACCTGACACAGGACACAAAGAACGATCTATTACTCATCAATCTCTGCATATAGGAAGCACAGCCGACCTTTCCAGGGTATTAAACGTCCACTGAAAGCAAACGTTTCGCCGATCACTCAAATCCCTCAAATCATGTAGTGCAAACCCATCCTAGTGTGAGATCTCATGGTATTCTTTTCTTCGTTTTCAGTTATAGACATTAATATATTGACATCAGTCTATTTTCTCGTTCTCTATAGCTGTACAGTCTTTTCCTAATGGCTGCCGCTCAACCCTTGCAGAATCAGTCTGGACCCCAGGCGTGGGCAGCAGCAATGGAAGCTGGGATAGAGGCCATGAAAAGGTAAAGAGAAATAGAAAAAGGATTCTCTGATGTTATGAAGAATGTGTAAACCTTCTGAAAAGAGGGTTTATTGGAAATGCATTAAAGGGGTTGTCTGGGGTTAGTATTTTTTTTTATTATTTATTAAATGCTAAATACCTGCCTGATATGCCTGGCATAGTGCGGACATAGATAGTCCCAGCGGGTGATTCTGCATCACCGCTGAGTCTTGCGCAGCTTCTCTGTTCCTCTCTTCTCTGTTGATGAGACATGACTGCGGATATCATTCTGATTGACAACCGGCTCCCTGCAGCCTGGCAGCCCCTGCAGTCAGGCAGGTGACAGAAATACCATATATTAGGGGCCAGAAGGTTCTTCCTGCTTCATTTACCCTTGATATCATCATTGGTTGTCAATAGAAGAGTTATTACCCCTTCTTGTATAGACTTCATTGCTTTTTCACTATTCATTAATTATTCCTAATTTCCAGATAATTTTTTGTTCTACGCTCCTTTTGTCCTTTTCATGGGACCACTTCTTTGGGTTCCTTTTTATGTATAATACAGCAAATTCTGTTGTTAGGACGTTTTTCTCGCTGTCGGACATTTTTCAATACAGATAATTAATTATTATGGAGAACCCAATTATATGAATCTAAGTTTCAGCCAGGATTAAGTCTCTAATTGATATATTAATGTTTTTCTAATCACGGACAACCCCCTTTAAGGAGGCTCTGTTATCTGAATATACTACTTTGTGTAAAGGTAGAATATTACAGTCATGGGTCGGTTAGCCCAAATCACTCAAAACATTGTGCTTTCTGGCTAATAGAGATGATGAACCCTGATCTTGTACCAAGGATAGGACTGGTATGGCATTTAAAGGTGTCTCCTCTTCTTTTGTCTTTTTTTATATAGAGTATTGATAAGCTTTTGTTATTGAGCTAATGTGCTAATAAGAGTGGACCTCTCCCTATACTGTGTCCTTTCAGAGAGTAGATCTGCTCGGAGACGTTCTCGGTCGTGTTGTGCCATATGCTCTTCCAGTGTAGCCATACATTTTTGTTTAGCACTTAGTTTTCTCTCAAATTAGTCCATTGCTATTTTCTTCTTGGGATATTAAAAAAAACAACAAATACATAATAATGCCCAGAAGAGAATATGGATGAATGTGACCCAAGAGCTGACAGTCTACTCATAACTGCATGTTGCCTCCTCTTATTTTGTTTCTTTAGGTATGGAGGAGCAGAGCCTGGGGACAGGACAATGGTAAGGACCGTCGGCCAGGTGATTATTAATATCCATCCTCCGAGTCCACATGTGTTACATGGCTGCCCTCTTTTTTTTCTAGCTGGACTCCCTGTCTGCCGCTAATGTTGTTCTTCAGTCTCTGGGCACTCCAAGCTCTGATGCAATGGAAATCCTTGGCCGTGCTGTGAAGGTGAGAGATCATGAAGCTTAGGTCAAGTTTACGTTCATTAAATTTCAAAAAGAAAAATCCAGATCCTCGTTTTTTAAATAATTTTTTGCCAAACGTTTATTTCATTCCATATTTTAAGAAAGGTCAGGGCATGCAGAGAGGACAAGTTGATGCGTTTCGACTTAAAGTCTTAATCAACTAAGACTATGTAATCTAAATAGTAAGCAACTAAAAAATGATGCTGTTGGCCCCCTTAAAAATAGTCTGGGTGAAATGGTGGATGAGGATGAGGAAAAAGCCAATATGCTAAATGACTTTTTTGCAACAGTATTTACACAAGAAAATCCCATGACAGACAACATGATCAGTGATCACAAAAACTCTCCATTAAATGTAACCTGCTTAACCCAGCCTGAAGTATGGCACCGTCTAAAATTCACTAAAGTTGACAAAGCCACAGGCCCGGATGGGATACACCCCAGAGTACTGCAGGAATTAAGTACCATCATAGATAAACCATTATTTTTAATCTTTAAAGATTCCATAATAACAATGTCTGTACCACAGGACTGGCATACAGCAAATGTCATGCCAATATTCAAAAAGGGGACAAAAACTGAACTTGGAAATTATAGGCCAGTAAGCTTAACCTCTACTGTGGGTAAAATCCTAGAGGGTTTTCTAAGAGATGCTATACTGGAGTATCTGAAGAAAATAACCTCATGACCCAATATCAACATGGGTAGACGAGGGACCGTTCCTGTCAAACTAAGCTGATAAGCTTCTATGAAGAGGTAAGTTCTGGATTGGACCAAAGAAATGCAGTGGACGTGGTGTATATGGACTTGAAGTGGTGCCACACAAAAGGTTGATACATAAAATGAGAGCAATGGGGATAGGGGAAAATATGTGTAAGTGGGTTAAAAACTGGCTCAGTGATAGGAAACAAAGGATGGTCATTAATGGAACACACTCAGAATGAGTTACAGTTAAGTGGGGTACCACAGGGGTCAGTATTGGGCCCGCTTTTTTTAACATTTATTAATGATCATGTAGGGGGTATACAGAGTACAACCTCAATATTTGCAGATGACACTAAACTCTGCAGGGTAATCAATACAGAGGAGGACAATTTTATATTACGGGAGGATTTATGTAAACTAGAAGCTTGGGCTTATAAATGGCAAATGAGCTTTAATGGGGATAAATGATAAGGTCATGCACTTGGGCAGAGGAAATAAAATGTATAATTATGTGCTTAATTGTAAAACAGTGGGCAAAACAATCACTGAAAAAGACCTGGGTGTATGGGTAGATGACAAACTCAAATTTGGTGCCCAGTGTCAGGCAGCTGCTGCAAAGGCAAATAAAATAATGGGATGCATTAAAATAGGCATAGATGCTCATGAGGAAATCATAATTTTACCTCTATACAAGTCACTAGTGCGACCACACTTAGAATACTGTGTACAATTCTGGTCTCCGGTGTATAAGAAAGACATAGCTGAACTAGAGCGGGTCCAGAGAAGAGCGACAAAAGTCATTAGAGGACTAAGGGGTCTGCAATACCAAGACAGGTTATTAAACTTGGGGTTATTTAGCTTGGAAAAACGAAGGCTTAGGGGTGATCTTATAATAATGTATAAATATATGAGGGGACAGTACAGAGACCTTTCTAGTGATCTCTTTACTCTTAGGCCTGAGACGGGGACAAGAGGGCGTCCTCTACGTCTGGAGGAAAGATGGTTTAATCATAATCACAGACATAGATTCTTTACTGTAAGAGCAGTGAGACTATAGAACTCTCTGCCACATGATGTTGTAATGAGTGAGTCACTACTAATATTTAAGAAGGGCCTGGATGCCCTTTCTTGAAAATATAATATTACCAGTTAAATATACTAGATTATTTGATAGGGCGTTGATCCAGGGAACTAGTCTGATTGCCGTATGTGGAGTTAGGAAGGATTTTTCCCCAATGTGGAACTTAGTGTTGCCACATGGTTAATTTTTTTTTTTTTTTAAACCAGTTATTTTTATTGGTTTCAAGAACATAACACCCGTACACAGCATTAAATCGTTAACATATTCAATTACAGTATGCACATAAATCAAACCGCCCATACTCCCGCCCCACCCCATCCCAGTACACTTCCCTCAACTCCCATTAGTGGTGGTCAATGAGCATGTTAACCTATACTTCCTCACATCTTAAGCAGCCAGGTAGTCCATATCTTATCGAACATTTGTTCTTTGTTCCGTCTCTTATATATCATTTCTTCAAGCTTGATAACGTGCTGTGCTTTGCGCATAAATTCCCTTCTAGTTGGAGGTTCAGGGTCAATCCACTTACTGGCTATCAATTTACGTGCTACATACAGCAGCCTGGCTATGGCTAACCCGTCTGCCTCCGACGTTCGGATGGACGACACATCACCCAGCACACACACAATTGGATCTCTTCCAATTTTACAACCGTACACCCCTTCCAATCTAGAAATAATCGTCATCCAGAATGCCGTCAATTTAGAGCACGCCCACAGCATATGTAGCATTCCAGCCTCCTCTGAGCCGCACCTGGGACAACAAGAATCCTGCCTCAGGCTCGCCTTAAACAACACCTTTGGCGTTTTGTATGCCCTATGGATGATATACAACTGGGAGAGTCTGGCCTGTTCGCTCAGGGACAGTCGGGGCACAGCCTCCAGTATGGTTTCCCATTGCTCCTCCGCCAAGTCACCAACGTCTTCCTCCCACTTACTTTTAGCCCTGAGACCAGATCCTCCCAGAAATGCATACAGCAAGTCTTTGTAGATCCCAGTGATCACCCCTTTAGTGTCGCCCGTCATACAGACATAGTCCAACGTCACATCCTTCTGCACAGTCATATTTGTTAGTTTCTGCTGCGCTAGCCATGCGTGCCTGATTCCTGCGTATTGGAACTCCCAGGAACTTGGGACATTGCACTCCTCTCTCAATTCCCCAAATGAACTCATCCTCCCCTCCTTCACCAGCTGCCCCACATACCTAACTCCTTTAGTCTGCCAATGAGCCATGGGCCCCATTTTCTGAAATTCCTTCAAGTGCACGTTTTCCCATACCGGCGAATAAATTGTCAGCCCAGTCACCCCTCAAACCCTCTTTATCGCATTCCAGCTCTTTTGTATTAGACGAACTGTCGGATACTGTGTTCCCAATTTTTCAAATGTACCATCCTCCAATCCCTGCACTAGTGGATCCCGTCCTGAAATGTTAGATAGAAGTCTGCAGCTGGATCCCTCAATGTTGTTGTCTCTCCACCCCCTCATATGCTGGCCCTGCCCTGCCAAAAAGTATATCCATGCATGAGGTACAGCCAACCCCCCCTCCTCTTTTCCCCTTTGAAAAGTTTCCAGTTTGATCCTGGCCCATCTCTTCCCCCATATCAGAGATCTAAAGATGGCACTAATTCCGTGAAATTTCCTTTTAGCAATCCATACGGGGGAATTATGTATCACATACATTAACTGAGGCATCAGCACCATCTTAATCAAATTGGCCCTCCCAGTTACCGACAGAGGCAGTTTACACCAGGCGGTCAATTTCCTTTTGAACACCTCTAATAGAGGAACGATATTTAAATCCCAATATTTTGTCAGAGGGAGAGCCACCCATACCCCCAGATATTTAAATTTGGTCACCATCTGAAGCTGTCTCCCCTGTGCGGCTATCTCCTCCTCTTCAATTGCTCGATCCACCGCCATGATACAAGATTTGTGCCAATTTATCCGTAAGCCTGAGATATCTCCAAACTGCTGAATGATATCCATGACATTTCCCAATGCCTCTCCTGCGTTTTCCAAAAATAGCAAAATATCATCCGCGTAAAGGGCAATTTTTTCCGTGATTCTACCAAACCTGAAACCAGCCACCTCTCCAGACACTCTGATCTTCTCTGCTAGGGGCTCCATCGCCACCGCAAAGAGTAGCGGGGACAACGGACACCCCTGTCTGGTTCCCCTATGCAACCGGAAGGACTCCGAGCGCTCCCCATTCACCTTAACAGTCGCTCTCGGAGAGGAATACAGCAGCCTCACCCAGGACAAGAATCCGTCTCCAAATCCCATTGCTTTCAGGATTTTCCACAAAAACATCCATTCCACACTATCGAATGCTTTTCTCGCATCAAGCGATACCACTACCCTCCCGCCACTGTTGTCAGCTGGCAATTGAAGATTGAGAAACAAGCATCTCAAATTGACTGCCGTTGAGCGGCCCGGAACAAATCCAGACTGATCTGTATGGATCAGGCTCTGTATCACACCAGAGAGGCAAGTGGCAAGGATTTTAGCTAGTATCTTGACGTCTGACGTTAGCAGGGATATTGGCCTATAGGATTCTGCATATTCAGGATCTTTACCGTCCTTGGGCAATACCACTATACCCGCCTCCTCCATAGACCGCGCGAGTGCCCCCCTCTCCCTTGCGCTGTCAAATACCTGCCTCCACCGGGCTGCCAACACATCAGAGAATTCTTTATATACCTCACTCGGAATGCCATCGGTCCCAGACACCTTATTCGCCGGCATAGAAAATATGGCTGCCTCCACCTCCTCCATCTCAATTGGCTCATCCAACCTCATCCGTTCCTCCTCCGTCAGTGCGGTAAGTGTCACGCCCTCCAAGAATCCCTCCACCTCCCCATCCCCGGCCTCCGTAGCTGATGTATACAGGTCCTTGTAGAAATCCTGGAAGACTGCCAAAATTTCCGGAGTCTCCGTAACCACCCTGCCCCTGTCATCCCTTATTTTGTATACACGGTCGCTCTCCCTCTGCGCAGTCGAGATAACCGCTAACAAGTGCCCCACTCTTTCTCCTTCTTCAAAGAAAACATTGCTGAACGGCCCTCTTCCTTTCACTTCGCTCCACATGCACCCTGTTCACCGCTTCCTGCGCGTCTTTAAGTTTGTCATGCATTTCCCTCATAGGATTCAGTATCATATTTGCTTCGGCCTCGTTCAAAGCCTCCTTCACTTCCTGATCTGCCAGTCTATGTCGGGTCTTGCACTGTGCTATGTCTCTGATTAGGATACCACTCAAAAAGGCTTTCATTGCATCCCACACAACCGTCACCTCCGCACTCCCCTCATTCTCACGAAAGTACTGTTCCAATTCCTCCCCTATAACATTCAAATCCAGTGACTTCAGTCATGTCGGATGCAAAGACCAGACATTCCTTCTTCCCCTCCTATCAACCAATTGTAACATAACCTGAAGTGGGCTGTGGTCAGACAACACTCTGCAAATATTCCACTTCCTTAACCATGGCGTCCATGGCCACATCCCCAAGTGCAAGGTCAATTCGGGAAAGCGTACCATGTGTGGTTGAATGACAGGAAAATTTTTTCCTCCTCTCGTTCCTCACCAAACATCAATCAAGCCCATTTCCGTGACATCCAAACGCCGTCAGCCTGTCCACCTTGCCATTCATCCCCCCCAGTCCTGAGTCTGTCCCAATATTCATTCATCACATTATTCACATCTCCCAAAATAAGCACTGGCGTGCCCCCTCTCCCTCTGGTTAGATCCACAACCTCTTGTAATTTCTTTTTAGAATATGGCGGCGGAATATACAACGCCACCAGAATCATTTCCCTTCCATACATCTTGCAAGCTACCCACACAAATTGGCCATCTTTATCCGCTCGGACCTCCAGTTCCTCATAAGGCGCTTTGGTATGTATCAACAAAGACACTAGGACGCGTAGGATGAGTAAGTGGAATGGTACGCTCTCCCAATCCAGGGTCTGGCTAGCCAACTAGTAGTGTCTTTGACCAGGTGAGTCTCCTGCAAGCACACAACCATGGCACCACTCTTTTTGACATATTGCAGGACCGCAGCCCTCTTATCTTTATCGGAAATCCCCCTTACATTCCAGCTTAGAAGACGTAAAGTGCTACCACTCATTATTAGAATACATATCCAGGAACTGCAGACCTCTATGCAACCCACCCGGATCCCAGGTCACACCACCATGAGCACCCTTTCCATATGATAAATCTCGTGTACCATTCCCCAGGCCCTCCCCCTCCTCTTCCCTCCCCCCTCCCCTCCCCCAACTATATAACTCTCCCCGTGACCAATAAAAGTAGGGGTACAACCGACCCCAGCGCCGTACGAGCACAGTCCACATGCAAGTAGTCCCGTTTAGCAGGTAGACCTGGCATCGCCTCCGCGCCACGTTACAAGATTATACTAAGAGTACTTTTCCCTTTTCAGAGTCCCATAACCGATCAATCCCATGTTAACTAGGATAACCAACAGAAAATAACATTCTTGTGAAAATCCAGAATGAAAAAAGCAAAGATCAGGCCCAAAAATGGTGGGCATAACATAACTCGAGGGGATATTTGAGCATCCAGTCTCGCACCTTCACCCTCCATCTTTCCGCACTAGCAGGACCAGTAACCATGTCCCTTTCAAGTTGCTTGATCCCGGTCTCCTTCCTCCTGCAGCTTGGTACGGTTTCTATCCATCCAAGCAGTTGCGGCCTCCGGGGTGGGGAAGAAGTGCACCCTTCCCAAAGCCTCCACACGCAGCTTAGCCGGGAATATGGTGGAGTATTTCACTTTCCAAGCGCGTAGCTGACGTTTCACTGAACTGTATTGCATACGCAATTTTTGCACTTCTGCAGAATAGTCAGGGTATAGCTCTATGCGTTTGCCCTCAAAGGTCACATGGTTAATTTTTCCCTTCCTCTGGATCAATATGTTAGGCTATTGGTTTAACTAGATGGACTTAGGGTGGCTTCACACCATGGTAAGGTCCGATCCGGGGCTGTCCGGATTTTGGCCCCATAGTATCCTATGGGGCCGGATGGCAGCTCTCTGCCATCCGGTTTCCATCTCTCCGGAAGAATCCGGGAGAATTCGGATTTTTCTCACCGGACACAAAAGCGTTGCTCGCAAAAATCTCCCCAACTTGCCGTCTCCCGGATCCTCCCGGATTCCCCCGGATCCGAGGCAATCCGGCGCTCCCTAACATGGGAGCCTATGGGGCTTGATTGCTCCGGTCCGGGAGGATCCGGGAACCGGACACCAGCAGCTGCACGCCGCTGTTATTTCAGGGCTGCGGCTAGCTCCCTACAAGCCGCGGTCCTGATTCATCAGCAGCTGCGTCCGGCTGCACACCGGACCGGAGGGCACATTAGCCCTCCGATTCTGTGTGCTGAACCGGTCCGGGGCTATCATGTTCATCCCTGACAGCCCCGGATCGCATCTTGCCGCTGTGTGAAGCCAGCCTTAAAGTCCTCCTTCAACTTTAAATACTATGTTACTATGTATGTTACTATGTAAGTCTATCTTCACACAAGCATTTTTTTGTATTCGGGGTGATGCAGGTTTTACCCCAGGCTCCCTCGGAATTGTAAAAACTGATGCCCCCTCACCGGTATTGTTACTGATCCGTCTCATGGATTCATGGATCAGTGATAATACCGGTACAGGAGCGGACAGTTTCTTCTAGCTCCGTACCTGTCTCCACCGGAGTCGGGGCCAATTGACATGCCCCTTGGGGGGCGTGTTATTTGAAACTGCATTCTGGGAATCCGCAACTCCAAAACCCGGATCCGGGGTTCCAGATCCAACAGGATCCAGAGTCTGCCGGATCCGTGATCCATTGGGCACATTATGATTTTACCCATGCTTCCGGGTTGTATCGCGGAGACCGAAAATGCACCAAGATGCGTTTTTGTCTCAGTAATAAAACCGGGACACAACTGGGAAAACCCGGATATGGGAAAAAGTAACGAACTGGATGCACCTGAAAAGTTCATCCAGAACTAAAAGTCAATGGGGCTGAAAACTGATGAGGGTGAAGCCAGTTCCAGCCGGATTCACACAGGCGGCAAAAAACGCCAATGAAACCAATCTAAAGTCAAAACACGTCAACTTGTCCTCTCTGCATGCTTTGACCTTTTTTAATATATGGAATGAAATAAAGTTTGGCAAAAAATTTTCTTTAAAAAAAGGAGCATCAGAATTTTTGTATTGAATTATAATGTACTTGTATTACCCTCAAGCCGATGGGTTACTGGAAAGGATTTGGAATAGGTGAAGCTTATTAGCAGTGATTTTGCTTCTCCTATGGAACTGAGGAAGCTGGTCAATACCAGTGATACGTGTGGATACCTTTGTCCGCCCCATTTATATGATCTCTACCTGTACTCCACACAACCTATATGTATTTATACACAGCGGATGAAATAAATATTGAGCACGTCACCAATTGTCTAAGTAAGTAGATTTCTAAAAGTATTATAGAAATTAATTTATCACCAGATGTAAATATAGAAAAATATTTACTTTGAAAATTTGTGACGTGTTCAATACTTATTTCACCTACTGTGTATTCTCTCATATTCTATTAATTGAACGTTTTATAGCAGTGTGGAGATTCATTCTCTTACTAGTCCACGATATTGAACATTAATGTGGGGTTTATTTCCAATCCTTAGCTTTATCATGTGCTAACATTGAATTTTCTTGGCTTTCTTTGCGGTTTTAAATGTTTTTAATGAGATTTGTTCTTGTTCAGTTTTCTTTGATTGTATAATAGTGTAATTGCTGGATGTGGCTGGATTGTTGTGGGTGTATCTGTGTCTTTCTTCTCATTATACATATAGTCACCCTTTCTAGCGCACTCTCTTTATATGCGGTTTTTCATGATGTCCACTTCAGCCTCTTTGTCTATTGTTCTGGGTAAAGTTTGGGAATATTGTTGTGTTCATTCGATTGCCTGCTATTCTTGTAGAAAGCTTCTGATGCTGCAGAAGAGACAAAACACATGACAGCCGGAGCTGGCCGGGCCAGTTACATCGGCTCTTCCACGCTCAGTAAGCCGGATCCAGGTGCCAAAGCTGCTGCCGCCATCTTACAGGCGATATGGGATGGTTTGAATGATGGTTCTTAGAGTGGAGGCTGCTCGATATTCTGACATATTTCCCTTTAAATCAGATCCAGAGGTTTTATCGCAAATCTGTCACTACTTTCGAAATGTCTGTTTCAGTCAACATTTCTGGTTAAATGAAATCTGTCACCTGGTTTTTGCTACCTTACCTGACAGCATCATGATGATGAAGACAAAGAGGACCCGAAACCAATGATGCATCCCTTAGGCTGGCTTCACACCACGGTGTGATCCGTTCCGAGGCTGTCCGGTGTAAACCAGACAGCCCCGGACCGGTTTTTTGGCCCCGGATGGCAGCTCTCTGCCATCCGGTTTCATCACTGCAGTGGAATCCGGGAGAAATCAGATTATTCTCTCCGGACATAAAAATGTAGCTTGCAACATTTATATGTCCGGGGAGAAAAATCTCCCCAAGAAGCCGGATCCCGGATTCTCCCGGATCCGGGGCAATCCGGCGCTCCCTAACATGGAAGCCTATGTGGCCGGATTGCCCCCGACCAGGAGGATTCGGGAACCGGACACTGGCGGCTGCACGCCATTGTTCTTTCAGGACTGCGGCTAGCTCCCTGCCAGCCGCGGTCCTGAATCATTAGCAGCTACAGCTGCGTCCGGCTGCACACAGGTTCGGAGGGAACATTTGGCCCTCCGGTACTGTGTGCTGATCCGGTCCAGGGCTGTTAGGTTCATGCCTGACAGCCCCGAACCGGATCACACCGTGGTGTGAAGCCAGCCTTAGATTACTTTTGTAAAGATTTTTTCTTCTGCCCCCTGCTGTTCTCACTTTTGCACAATTCCTAGCTACTTGTGTAAACTGACTCAAAGCCAAAATGCTGACGTTGCAATGCCTGAATCATAATCCATGCTCTCTTGTCTTATACTAGGAGAACTGATTTACTAACTTGATTGAGTACTAATGCCCATATCTAGCAGAATTACCATTGCATTTCTGCCCCAAATGTCTTATCATGCAAGGCAAATATTCTTCTGTTACATTCCTGAAATAAACAAAGACTTGTGACTGAGTTGGTTTTTTTTAAGAGTCTTGAAGAAATGAATCAGTTGACTTCATGATCACCCTACATTGGACATATCACAGTATTTCATGGTGTAATGCTGAGGCTACATTGTAACTTTGTCACAGGTCGCTGTATGCCACATCACAGCATAGTTCAAGGAAATGGTACCCTTAACCCCCGGAAGAAGCCAGAGCGAAACACGTGTTGGGGTGGAGGAACACATCACTGGACTACACAACTTTGTGTGCCTTACTACTGTGGTAGACTTATATATAGTTTATTTAATTTATTTAGCCACTTGATTTCAGCATTGTTCTCTACTCTGGGGCATCCAGGCCTTTATGCACTCTAGCTATTTATCATTATCCCTTTGCATTTAAAATGGTACTTTCAAGTCATTTTATATGTCTATTGATTAATGTATCATTTTAAATGTTTTTAACCTATACAATAATGATTATTTTATATATATATATATATATATATATATATATATATCTCTGATCACTTCATTTGGGTTGTTGGACCTTTTGGGTTGTGTAAGTAGGCGGCACGGTGGCTCAATGGTTAGCACTGGGGTGTGACATGTGTGACAGCCTTTTGGCTTTCGCAGTGTATTAATATACGTAATTCCAGCGTTTATAATGGGGCCTATGGGAGAATGCGCTTTTTATCGTGCACTAACAATTGACATGGTCATTCTTTTCACGCGCGGCGTATATTTACGCAGAACCTGAACGGCAAAAGTGACAGTCCATTCACTTTGCCGGCAGACGCACTTTTGCACAACAAATGGGCGCAAAAAATGTGCACTGTGTGAATGTAGCCTTACATTTCAGTCTACATCTTGGAGGAGGGGACTGTCTGGCAGGATAATAGTTAATTCACTATTAACTTGGATGGCTAAAGGACCTGTGTGATGTAACAATCATGTGACCATAGTGGGCAAAGCTAAGCCAGCAAACTTATGTCCTATGTGGACTTAGCTTAACATAGTTATGACATCACATCAGGTCTCCCAACATGTTCTAACATAAGGCTTAAATGTTAACTATTAACTGCCAGACTACAGTCTCCAAGGTGTAGTCAGTGCCTCATTTACATGAGAAAATGTAAGTGTATAAATGTTTTTTTTTTTTCACCTTTCACATTACACTCTGAGCTCAGGCAGGGATGATTACACTGGTATTATAAAGCTGTAGCTACAGACAGTGATAGCTGGGCGCATAAACTAGCTGACCGGTTCCCTTTAAGTCTGGCCAGACCCAGCAAACTTGAGCATCTACATGTTCCCCCTTCTCTACTCCGTACTAAATTGCCCTTGTAAAACAAACAAAAAATATGTATTGGTTTTTATTTAATAAAAAAAGAAAATTTAAATTAAAATAACTAACTTTAGAAAAAAAAAGTTGCCTTTTTAATTTTTTGCAAAATTGCCCATCTTCTATCACAGCATTATACATATAGAGCTTCAGTTCTGAGAGCTATTCCTTTTTGAGTTACAAATAACAAAGGAGCGGCTTCATAACAACTCTGTGACCATTCCTGACCGGCCCAACCAGAGCCCGGACCTAAACCCAATGGAGCATCTCTGGAGAGCCCTGAAAATGGCTGCACCAACATTCACCATCCAACCTGACGGGACTGGAGAGGATCTGCAAGGAAGAATGAGAGGATCCCCAAATCCAGGGGGAAAAAACTTGTTGCATCATTCCCAAGAAGACTGTACGAGCTCAAAAAGGTGCAAATACTCATAACTGAGCAAAGGGGCTGAATACTTAAATGTACAAAAATTTCTTATATCTGTTTTTTTTTCAGTCCAGATGGGGCAGAGTGACATTAATGAGAAAATAAAATGAACTTTTTTGAATTTACCAAATGGCTGCAATGAAACAAAGAGTAAAAAATGTAAAGGGGTCTGACTACTTTCCGTACCCACTGTATATATTGTAGTGCAGCAGTAATGAGGCAGTGACCCAAGGAAAGTTCAACTTAAACGGCTTTATTTTCACAACTCACAACTTAAATGCAAAAGATGTCTTCACTGCTGGGATCCACTCAGTCTGTGTAAAACCTGTTGCCTTGGTTGACGGCTGCGCTGTTTCACTCTGTGGAGCGCCAGATACTTGGTCCTCACAGGCCTGTGTTGTGCCTTCACACAGACCTGTCCTGCACAGAGATTCCAGCTCTGCAGCTTGCAAATAAACCACTGCCACACCCAAACCTTTGTCTGTGATTGCAATGCACTCCAGTGGGTTCAATACGTTTCAGTACACATTCTGGGGGTACACATTCTGGGGGATATATATCATCCCTCGCATATGATTCCCCTCACTACCTCACAAATATATTATATATATGTATGTATGTATGTATATGGCTGTGTATATATATATATATACACATACACACACAGCCAGTTAAGGGTGCTCACTAAGACTCTTTCGCCTGGCGCCAACACAAAATCCTGGAGTCGGCCCTGCCTGTGGCTGCTATATTTGCTGGGACACTTACACACCAACAGTGGCGTAACGATTGCGGTCGCAGGGGTCGCGGCTGTGACGGGGATCGGACCTATAAGGGGACTGCACTGCCAGACTGTGGGATGCCGAACACAAGACATAGTAATGGCAGATACTATAGCGGCTTTTATGCGAGGGTGGATGATTTCCTGACTACATAATATGATTGGTGAATCTGTTCTGCTCCCTCTCACTTGTCTTAAACAGTTGCACTATTTGATGTCATGTTGTGTGTGCATATGTATATGTATGTGCATATATTTTGGTGCGTCCCTGAGGGCTGCTTTGGGGTCCGTGTGTCAGGGAGAGGAAAGAGGATGAGGGAAGCCTCCTACTTCCTGCTGCTGCTCCCGCTCCTGGACTCCTCTGACTTGCCAGCTTCATGGCCTGCGTTCAACTGGGGACCGCATACAGCAGAACGGCAACTCCTCCTCCTACTGAGTCTTGAATCTTCAGGAGCCCGCTGGAGCAGCGAGGGCACCAGGAGAGGTAAGTGCAGATTTTTTTTTTTTTTTAATAAGTGAGTGCACTATGGCCAGAGAATTATAGGGGAGGTTCATATATAAGGCTGCATATATAATACTGCACTAGATGGAGAGATATGAGGCTGCACATAATGAGGCTGCACTATATGGAAAGATATACAGCTGCATATACAGTATAATACTGCACTGTATGGAGAGATATAAGGCTGCATATGTAATACTGCACTATATGGAGAGATATGAGGCTGCACATAATAAGGCTGCACTATATAGAAAGATGTAAGGCTGCATATACAGTATAATACTGCACTGTATGGAGAAATATAAGACTGCATATATAATACTACACTATATGGGAGATATAAGGCTGCATATGTAATACTGCACTATATGGAGAGATGTGAGGCTGCACATAATAACCCTGCACTGTATGGAAAGATATAAGGCTGCATATCTACTATATAATCGTCTAAGGTTCTCTGTCTGTCATGGAAATCGCATGCCAGTGCTCATTGTTCGCCGGCAGATGTGGCGGCCAATAAGCGCAGCATATGCAAAAGAGCCGAGCGGCTCTCCTCTAAGCCCCCCAGCTCCTCCTGCCCGCGCTCCCCCTAGCTCCTCTGCCTTGCCCGCGCATTCCTTGCGCTCCTCTTGCCCGCGCGCTCCCCCCACTCCTCTGCCCTGCCCGCGCTTCCCCCCCTACTCCTTCTGCCCTGCCCGTGCTTCCCCCCACTCCTCCTGCCCTGCCCGCACTCTTCCCCCCCCCCCACTCCTTCTGCCCTGCCCGCGCTTCCCCCCCCACTCCTCCTGCCCTGCCCGCGGCTCCCCCCCCCCCCACCCGCTCTTCCTGCCTTGCCCACGCTCCCTGCTCCTTAGGGCTACTTCCTTAGTGATTTGATTTCGCAGTGCATTGTACACTGCGAAGTGAAATATAAAATAATACATTTGTCTTTTTTTTTTCTTCAATCGCCGTGAAATTGCCTCATAGTTGCGGTGTGTGATTGGGGAATTTTGCGGTGATAAATTGCCTCTCGCCTGTCACCTGATTCCTGAACACTGCTCTGAAATCAGCCGCAATCATGAAGGCGATATTTCCGTGTTGTTTGGCGTGTGATCGGGCAATAGTGATGGAATCAGCGTCACCTATGATTTCCCGTAGGCGTGCCACAGCAGGCTGTAGTCCGCGCCCTATGAGAACTGATTGGTGTGGGCTACTGTGTTCCCATTGGCTGTCACTTGAGACATATTTGATGAGCTGTCCGTCCAGCACCACACAATGGCAATGGTGTCATGTATTACCCAGCCTTCCAGAACAGGCTGAAAAATCTTGACGCTGTTGCGTTGTCCAATGAGCGCGTATGGGGCGCTGTATAAACCACTGCGGCGCGCCTATCTCTTCGCCGCGCTGAACATGGACGCTCACATTGCCTTTGAGATTGTGGCATGTGAAGTGGCGATGGGATTAGGCAGGATTGCTTCCGCTGTACGTGAGGCGATTTCCGGAGCAACACATCGCCTTACTTTTTCTGAGGTGACCATGAAAAACGTGCACGCGCACGTTAGATCGTCTCATATCGCCAGGCGAGATTGCAGCGTGTGAAGGTACCATGAGAGAGTTCTATCAAACATGACCAAGTGGAACTGATATGGTACCTTCACACGCCGCAATATCGCCTGGCGATATGAGGAGATCTAACATGCGCGTGCACGTATTTCATGGTCGCCTCAGATCACCGATGGCGGCCTCACACGCCGCAACTGCGCCCTGAAAGTCCGGCTCCTGTATGTATGCATATATATGTGATCTTTGTGTATGCATATATGTGTGATCTTCTGTGTGTATGCCTATATGTGTGATCTCCTGTGTGTATGCCTATATATGTGATCTCCTGTGTGTATACCTATATATGTGATCTCCTGTGTGTATGCCTATATATGTGATCTCCTGTGTGTATGCCTATATATGTGATCTCCTGTGTGTATTCATATATATGTGATCTCCTGTGTGTATTCATATATATGTGATCTCCTGTGTGTATTCATATATATGTGATCTCCTGTGTGTATTCATATATATGTGATCTCCTGTGTGCATTCATATATATGTGATCTCCTGTGTGTATGCCTATGTATGTGATCTCCTGTGTGTATGCCTATGTATGTGATCTCCTGTGTGTATTCATATATATGTGATCTCCTGTGTGTATTCATATATATGTGATCTCCTGTGTGTATTCATATATAAGTGATCTCCTGTGTGTATTCATATATATGTGATCTCCTGTGTGTATGCCTATATATGTGATCTCCTGTGTGTATTCATATATATGTGATCTCCTGTGTGTATTCATATATATGTGATCTCCTGTGTGTAATTGTCGGGGTCGTTGCGACAATACACTCTTTCACCAGTCACTCCAAATTAGACTATGAACATATGGTACCAGATAAGAGTAAATCAGACGGAGAATCTGGTTCAAACTTATAATATGTTCGTTGCTTTATTAAGCAATGGCAATGGTCACAGCAACTAACTTTTATTTCCGGTTACACAGCATTTTATACTCTAGGGACTAGGCGTGAATTGGGCAGGACAAGGTGGGATTAGATTGGGGTTAGGTGGGGTTAGGCTAATATATCTATCTCTGTTAGTAATAATTAGTCTTTTGTCTTCTCTGTTGAGTCCATCCTTCTTCTTGACACGGTGCCATCTCTGGGCTCCTGGCATATAGGACATCTCAAGTTTCTCCTGATACTCCTTGACACAGGCATCCAAAGGACATCTTATCTCCTCAGTTCTCATCCATCCCAACACAACAGTATCTTCTTTTCAGCAGACAGATATATCTATTGGATACTAGGTTAAGGGAAAAACTTATTGTTTCTCACCTAGAGCATTAATAAAAATATATAATATAAAAGTATATAAGGAAAATATAAGTATAGTGGAAGAGCGTATTTTCTACCTTGACAAATCCTCCCTAAACAAAAAGTTTTTCCCTAAAGGTCCTTCGAGACTGTCCATGTGATGGGAAGGTGAAGTGGATTTCTTCATCCAGACACCTTAGATACTCCTTCCTTGTAAAGGGCCCCCAGGCATCTGAACCCTATACTAACCTCACATGGAGTTCTCCCATTGTCCCTAAATCGGCTCTCTTAATCTCATTGACTTCATCTGAAAATAAGAGAGGGAAATTGTAGAACAGTCAACATAACATATTCAGACATTGCTACAAGGAAAAAGATTGTGTCATATAATTCTACAGTTAGTATAGAAGAAATTAATTTCGCTATTCATTGGCTGTTTTCAGAGTCCAATCCGTTGAAGGGGAAAGAAACCTCAAACATATTAGAAACGGCCTGGAGAATTGTGTATCAGTTTTACACTATTAGTAACATATAACCTTAAAGGTACAAGACTCATCCTTCCTTGAACATTTTATCATGTACCACTATCATTATGGAGGGTATACAAAAGGATATGAACTTCTTAAATATCAGCAAATAAGCACAGTTATCAAGAGAAAAATACACAACAAAATCATACAAGAACCATGTTATGTACTCCTGTACTTACTCTAAAAACATTTTAACCAGGGTATGTTTGACATTCTATAATACCTTGGATAGAAGAAAGAGATTTACACATATTGGGATTATTTTTATACAGTTTTCTTGGTTTCCTTGTCCGCTCACTACTTGCAATTTCCAAAACCCATGGAGCGATTGTCGCTAGAAACCCGTACCTTTCTGAGTTGTGTTGTGCGCAAGAATAATGCAGGATAGTATACACAGCTTACCTGTACCAGGAGCGAACTAGGAGGTACTCACCTGATCTCACCCGTGACCTATTTTGAGGCGTAAAGTGAGGCCAAGCAGAGACCAGTTTAACCTTTGATGATAAGAGACATCATGGCCTGCCCTGTCCCCTCTCACGACTCCTAGTTTAACACTGTTAGTGGTTCGGTCAGTCCCTATAAGGCAGTCGGCTATAGAGAGGGCTCAGGCCACCAGACGCAATCCGGCTGGGATGGGGCAACCTCCCGCCACTACCTTTCCTACCTTTTGTTGTAGCTTGCCTTCTACCTCCGAGAGGACAGGACACCTGTGATGATTGTCAGTATGATTATACCATCCTAGACTGATAACATGGTGTTTACCTCACCGTAATATATCAATACTGCATTTAGTAGGCTTACCGTATTGTAAAGGAATTCTTCAACCGGAAATCGCTCCATTCGCTCAGAAAGTGCAAGTCAGAACCAAATATTCTGATTACCTCATGTGAGGATCCTACCATTATCCAGCATAAAAATCTCTTTCGTCTATAAACATATCTGCAATAAAAAACTCAAAGAAATTTGTATTAATTTCAGAGATTAGAAAATTTTTATTCAACAATATAATTGCAATTTTCTGCTAGTTATTTTGAATATATTTTTATTACTAGACAATAAATGGTAAAACACTACAGAATATGTTGGCGCTGTACATCAGAGCAGACATATGTAACATCACCTTTAATTCAAAATTCCTGCTACCAGCATTTTCTCCAGAAAGCCTCCTCACCCTTCCCATATGGAGAAAGATAACGGACTACAAGGAATATTCTCACACAGTAAGGAACAAAGACTGCTCTAATAGAAAGAATTTAAGGAGGTGTGGGGGGGAATGGTCTACTCCCTTCCACATTTTCAAACCCTTTGGCCTTGATATGCCTACAAGATGTTCACAATCCTGATAAAGGACCTAACTATAATACTTCAGGAGTAGGAGGAATAAAATTACAGGGAGAGGGTCAAGAATTCTCAGTCACAGGTTTAGCTACTTGAATCCCAGGGCAAGCCAGGCATCCCCAGGGACTCCTCAGCACGTATTCTACAGGTCACCAGCCGCTCCCACGTCTGCCATCACAGGTCCAGACCTCCATAACAGTGACTGCACTAGAACACACCATCGCAAGTAACTTCAGGTTTAACCCGTCTTCCCCACTGGAGGGGCTGCAAGACCCTCTGTCTTCTAACCTCATATCTCTATACACACGAGCTAGGCACTACTTTTAGTACACATGCATACAAACTGAATACTTTAGGATCTCTTTTTCACTCACACACATCTAAGAATATATTGAAACACACAACAACCATAAATGAGGGAAAGTTTCTCCCTGCCATAACTACATCTCTAGCTAAATTATCCCTGTGCTGTAGGTGGCTATTAGCAATATTCACTCATATAAATCAATAAAAATCTGATTACTATTATTGTATTCAATATTAGGCATTATTATTAGTACCCAACTACCATAAATGTGAAAAATTCGTCCTTGCCATTCAGAATCCCTGGAAAGACGGATAAAATTCCAGTGTGCATGTCGGGCACCTGCAAATTTCCCCTTTCTCTCGCCCTCTCGCTCTCTCCCTCCCCTCCTTCCAACACAAGCAGGCTTCCACAAGGTCATACACACAGCTGTTTAGATAAAGAATTCTGAGACTCACACAATAGAAGAAAGAAATCCTTCTCTCCCAAACAGGGCTCACAAATTTGATTAACTGTTTCACACTTGTAGCTATATACAACTAACAACTCCAGCCATTATCTGAGACCCCGTGGCTTAATATCTAACTCTTCATTTACTCTTTATAACTTCAAGAACTTTCCATGACAGAAAGAATAGTAAAATATATTGATAGACGGACCGTGAACAGAGTGTAGTGGCAATCGGTGTGACTTCAATAAAACAGAATGATCTCCATAATATTATATACACCTTACCCTGACTATTCCAAGTCAGAAACCTTGTCCCTGACTTCTTTACTGCTGCCTTTTTCTTCCTGAATAAGATCATGCCACACGGATGGCTGTAATCTCCCTGACAAAGGCAACCCTACATACTTGTACAACCTATTCACATTCTTAACTGCCTCTTACCCTCCCGTGACGCCACTAATGTCTTAACTTCTACAACATCCTCGTCTAGCCTGTGGGGTACGGACTTCTTCTGCTTTAAGAGACGCAACATGACTCACAGAATACTACGCCCTGCTGCAGCTCAGGCCGCTGACAACGACAATCAACACTGTGCCCCTTATAATCCACCTACCAAGCTCTCAGCACTCAAGTACGATCAAACTATGCCCCTTATAATCCACCTACCAAGCTCTCAGCACTCAAGTACAACTAATAAGCACGGATCCGGGAGTTCCCGTGCCTATAGCAATTCCAGTACCTGAGCACGACAACCGGGACACAACTTTAAGCCCAGTCCCTACATATGCATAATTTCAGTACCCGAGCATGACAACCGGGACACAACTTTAAGCCCAGTCCCTACACGTGCATCAATGCTCATAGATCACCTTGTCATGGTATTCAGGGCTATCTCCCTAGGAGACCCACTACTATCACAGAGGTTACGTCTCCTAATCCTCTCTCTCTGCTCCGTCCCCACAGCTCTGATCTACTTTACAACCTTCTCAGATTACACTTCACTTCCACAAGTTAGCAACAGACACTGGCAGGATCAATGAGTGAGGAATAAGATTGCACTTCAGTTCACAAGTTAACAGCAGGCACAGATAGGGTTAATTTGCAAGTGAGGAATGATGACCGGTGGAGGAGGCGTGGTGTTCACACGAGGACGCGCAGGAGGCGACGTCTCTCACAGTTGCTGGTTCAGAGCGTGGCGCTGGATCGCGCTTGGTCTCACCACTCGACCGGTCACCCCCCCGGACCCAAAAGACTCCTTCAGATTAACCAATAACGGCTGAGACACAGTAAGGGCGACACACATATGAATGTGACCTCCACTTACCGTGCCTTGAAGGGTGATCAGTCCTTGAGGTCAGCCGATACGGGTATCATCCAGGGGCATCCGGGCACGGGTCCGTGGGGGTCGCGAATCGCTGGCCACGCGTTGCGATATCATGACGTGTAAAGCGGCCTTAATAATTCTGCACAGTAATAGTGACCTGCACAAACAGATATCCTCCTAAGATAGCCAAATCTAAAAACCCCACTCCAACTTCCAAAAATATTAAGCTTTGATATTTATGAGTCTTTTGGGTGATTGAGAACATATTTGTTGATCAATAATAAAAATAATCCTCTACAATACAACTTGCCCAATAATTCTGCACACAGTGTATATCAGTCTTATAAAGAGACTTGTGATAATTACACCCCTGTCCTGGATAAGCTAAACACGACAGCCTGAATGAACTTTAGAGCATCCAGCAACTTAATGAAAGAGATTGCACTGTGCATGACATTAGCAAAATTAATTTCCAGCTTAAAGCAATCATTCTAAAGAATGAATTGCACAACTACAAATGCAACATGTTAAAGAAGAGAGGACAGTAGTTGATAATGCAAAAGGGATAACATTTTATTACAATATCCGCAAACATAGAAACAAGTCAAAAAGGTAACGGATACAAAGTATTTATAACGTTTTTAGTGCAGATACAATATTAACATGCAACAGTGCTAGGTATGTACCAGGTCAAATACAGCTAATTCATAGTCTCCATACCATGTAGGTTATCATATCAATTCATTACAGAACAGTGATTATTTCATACAAGTGGCAGGAGAATAATAAGACATTAATTTCCTGATCTGCCTGACATGAAATCAGTAAACAAAAAAAGGGCAAGTGCTTTGTGCAAGAGAGCGCTGCAAACAAACTCAGCTAACTGTAGCTTATGTGTTGTAAACTGACACTGTTAGTAGCAACTGATCTACAATGACCTTCTTGAAGGATTCCATTCTGCAAACCTTTGGTGACTCCAAAAGGAGAGAAGGAAATTTCTCCTTGTACTGTGAGTCGAGAAAGGTGACCAACCAGTAGTATAGGTTGCTCGTGAAAATATAGATTACACGAGGGTCTTGGGACAGACAGTTACACATGAACTGTGCCATGTTGGCCAAACAGCAAACAGGCAAAGGTTCTGTGCCCCCATCAAGAGGAACAATACACATCCTCTCCTCACACTGACACGCCACCTCCTCCTCTCCAGCCCATCCATGATGGACAGACATGAAGCTAGGGTTGGGAGTCCCTTCTATAGTACAGAAAAATAGGTCATCTCCCTCCTCATCCTCCTCTCCATCATCACCCAATGCTGTCTGAAAATATTGGCTGGGCTGTGTAGTATCACCCATTAGAAAATCTGGCTCCATAGCCACCTGCTGGGCACTCAAAGCTTCCGCTTTCAGATTATGCAGCGATCGTTTCAACAGACAGAGCAGCAGGATGGTTACGCTCATAACAGCCTCATCACCGCTCACGATCTTGGTGCAGTATTCAAAGTTCTCAAGAACCTCACAAATGTCAGCAATCCACATGATGGGCATGTTGAAGCTGGTATTCAGCTACTGCCCTCTGATGCTCACTAATCCTTCCTAGTGATGAGCAAGTTTACTCATTACTATTCCCTACTCGCACGAGTAGTATGGTATTCGCCAAACTCGGGATAGCGGTGGCAGGGCTTATATAGACTTTATGACGGTCTGCAGCCACCCAATCATAGTAATGCCACAACCAAGATGACTTCGGCATTACTGTGATTGGTTAACAAGCCCAGTATGTTTAGTGGCTGCAAATCGGACTCTAAGCATGCTGGGTGGGAAATTCTAATATTGCGAGGCGAGTGCACAAATCCTCACAATGTAACGAATAGCACACACACCGCAATATTGATGCGAGTAGCAAATAGTAACAATTGCCCTCGCTCATCACTAGTCAAGTCCGTCCAAAGATATCAGGACACCTGATTCTCCATCTTTATCAATGTGAAAACAGCCAACCTCACATATTGATGGCCGAGTGGCAGCGTTGCCAGCCAAATAAGTGTCTAGCTGACAGTTATCTGACCGGGTTAAAACAAAAAACATGGCTGCAACTCATGAAACCCATTTATACAATATTCTTATACTGTAAAGCACTGATTGTGGAAGGGTCCAGTTTTCTGTGGGTCGTTAGTGATATCAGTAAATGTAATGGCTGCATGAAGGGTTGGATGATACGACCATCACATTTAGACCTTTACTCTCGGATCTCTTAGTTCCTATCAGCTGCCACAAATCTACATAAATGAGGTAGAATTTTTGACCACAAGCAAAACTTTTACTAAAATCTCTTCACTTTTTAACAAATACTCGAGCCTTTCCCCATGAAACTCACCTGTAGTTCAGAGAGGTGTGTCTCTATCCTGGAGAACGCTGAAGATAATATTTGGTTCTTCTGGTTAGATATGTGGAGCTAGAAAATAATGAATTATATATAGAAAATTAATAATATTAGCTTATTAGGTTGCTTTCATACACTATGTAATTATTATTGTGTCTTTCACCATTATTTCATTTTTAGATCCAATTTTGCTGATTAATTTACTATTATTTCTTTGAAGTGCTCTTTTCAAAAAAGATCTCCAAAGCACGATATTTAGAAAATAACATTTTGCTGTTGGTTGTGGTATTTTTTTAACATTTTAAGGCCCCACAATGTACCTGTGCATCAAGGATTGCACTACATAAAGCCTAGATGACCCGCAGGTACAGGGTGCGTTATGATGAGAGAGCGGCCACCTCTGATCAACAGCAGAAAGCATAGATATAATGGGGTGAATCAATAATCAATACACTACACTTACAACCACCTGCAAGTTGCAGATTTCACATTAAATATAGAATATACTAGATGTGGGCCTGATGCTATAGCATCGGGATGGTGGTGACATTACAATCGGGGAGGGCTCTGTCGCGCTGGCAGTGGCTCCTCTGTCCCTTGTTTCTCTCCAACCCCCCCGTGTGCTCTCCTAATGTATGTAAATATATATTTTTACTTAAAAATCTGAGTTTTTTTGCACTAAGAAAGTGTTTACATTTTTGGGCAGAAATGAGTAGGCAGTGAAAAATACAGGGGAGCACTATTTTTTTTTTACTTATTTATATAAATAATTAAAAAAATTGGCATGGGCTTTGCTGTATTTTCTCTTGCCAGCCAAGGTAATCCAGGCAGCTGGGGGTTGTAATTTTCAGCATGGTGAGGCCCAAGCGTTCAAGGCACCCACACTGAGAATTGTAGGCAGCAGCCGCCCCAGAATTGGCGCCTCCATTAGAGATACCAAAACTGGCAGTTACCCTGCTCTTCCAGATGCTGTGTAGCGATGGCAAACTGGGTAATAAAGGGGTTGATGTCAGCATTTTTTGGCAGATGGTGTCAAGCCCTATTGCTAATGTCAGCCATCAGTATGACAGCCGGCCATTAGCAATACTTTCAGTAAAGAGAAAAAAACACAACAATGAGAAAAATCTTTTATTACATACAAAATAGACAGACACCTCGTTATCCACTTTATTAGCTCCCATCAAGTTCCCCTCCGATGTAATCCTATAATTACTGTAATCGTGTGGTGTGATGCGTCATGCAGCCGCCGTCTTTGTATACCTAAATGTCTGCATGATTTAGTGTGCATGTGCTCTCTAGGGGTGAGTGGGCTGTGTGGGGCGTGAGCAGGGGCTGTGTGGGGAGTGAGCAGGTGTATTCGTGGGTGAGCAGAGGTAATGGAGGTGAGCAGGGGCTGTGCAGAGTGAGCGGGGGCATGGGTGGGTGAGCGGTGGCTGTGTGGGAGGGGTGGGGGCTTGGGGTGGTGAGTAGTGGCTGTGTGGGATGAGCGGGGGCATTGGGGTTAAGTGGGGGCATTGGTGGGTAAGAGGGCCATTGGAGGGTAACCGGAGGCATTGGGGGCACGAGGAGCTGTACAAGGGATTGAGCAGGTGGCTGTGCAAGGGAGGGGTGAGTGGTGGCTGTGCAAGGGGGGTGAGCAGTGGCTGTTTGGGGTGAGCGGGGCTATGCGGGAGCAGTGTAAGAAGAGTGGGAGTATTGGGGCAATGTGGGGTGAGCGACAGCATTGCGGTGTGAGTGGGGGCATTGCAGGGTGAGAGAGGCAGTGGGTGTGAGTGGGGGGGTGAGCAGGGGAATTGCGGGGTGAGCGGGGCAGTACGGCTGAGCGGGGGCAGTGGGGGGTGAGCAGCGGGATGGAGTGGCTCCAGTTCACGCTCTTGTCCACCCGCCGTCTTGCAGGCTCCAACACAAACACACCCTCTGGACGTTCTCTGGTTGAATAGGTGATATCTTGGTAGCTATGCAAAATTTTGTCAGGATGTATATTACAAACTGTCAACATTTTGCAGCCTAGATACACATGTAAATTATAGAAAAAGCCCAGACAACCCCTTTAATATTAGGATTACACGGCCAGTCTGACATAGATTTTCAGAAGCAAGTACAACAGATTTTTACTCTTAGGCCTGAGATGAGGACAAAGGGGCGTCCTCTACGTCTGGAGGAAAAAAGGTTTTTTGTTTTTTTAAAACCAGATATATTTATTTTATAAAGTAAATCCAGACATTACAAAGAATCCTCAAATATGCATCAAAATTTACATGTTAATGCACCCCAACCAATCCCCCCCTCCCCCTTCCCTTCAACATCCCCCCTCCCATTCCGTAGACAGCTGTTAGTTATCAATAGTGATTATTCAAATGGACAAAATCTACCAACAGTATAACCGTTCGGGTAACAGCAACTTATGGATATAAGAAATAGTTTGCTCTCTTAAGTCTTAGACTTCCCTACACAACCTTCCTTAACTCTACCCATCACCGTATAAGCCAGGGTTCCCACAATTGATCAAATAGTTTCTCCGCACTCCGCCTCCTGTATATATTCCCCTCCAGTTTAATAATATATTCTACACTCTTAATATATTCCGTCCTCGAGGGCGGCTCGGCCCTGATCCAATGCCTTGCTATTAGCTTACAGGCAATGAACAGAAGTCTAGCCACAGCCACTTTACGCACATTCAGAACCTTAATAAGCTCTACATAGCCTAACACACATACAAGGGGTTCTCTGGGTATCACGCATTCATACCTGCCCTCTATCAGGGTCAACACTGTCAACCAAAATGCTTGCAAACTGGGGCAATTCCACATCATGTGCATAAGTCCGGCATTCTCACCATGACATCTCGGACATTCTGATGATTCCCGTATTCCAATTTTGAACAGAAAAGCAGGTGTTCTGTACGCTCTGTGGACCAGGTATAGCTGCGACAGTCTGCCCGGTTCGCTCAGTGACAACTTGGGCCCATACTCCAGAATTGATTCCCAGGTTTCATTTTCTATCTCCCCTATATCCTCCTCCCACCTATCCCGTGTCTTTATGGGGTACCGCAGCAGAACAGTATGCATAAGGTCTCTATAAAGTGTGGAAATGACCCCCTTCGTGACACCCATCATACATATGTTGTCTAATACCACATCCACCTGCAACCGCAGATCTGTCAGTTTAGCCTGTTGCCTGAACGCATGTCGGACCCTGTAGTATAAAAATTTGTCAGACTCTCTCAAGTTAAATTCATTCCTCAGGTCCTCGAATGCCTTCTGTCCTCCTCCTGATAGAATCTGAAACACCCAAGTTATTGTTTCCCTTTAACAACCTTCCCATGTTGTTTGTATTTGGACCAGATTTTAGATACAGCTGACTCTGAACAACCAACATCTTTTGCAACATTGCGTGTTGATTTACCCTCTTAAGAGTTTGATAATCCTCTCTTTTGTTTCAATTGATATCTCTCGTGTTGGAGCCATGATTCATGTCAGTCCACTTGGTGCAGCAGCTCTGTAAGGTGTGATCACTCCTTTTTAGATGCAGACAAATGAGCAGATCTTATTTGATGCAGGTGTTCGTTTTGGGAATGAAAATTTACAGGGCGTTTCCATAATTATTTCCTCAGAATTGAGTGATTCCATAATTTTTTCCCCTGCTTGGTCTACAAAAGTAACTGTTACTGGCTAGCACATTTTATTTTCAAGATTTCTTTTAGTGTTTCTTAAAGCCATAAAGTTGCCATTTGAAATGAATTTAGTTTTGTGCCATGTCTGGGATCTGCTTTTTTTTCTACAAAATAAAAAACTGAATGGACGTCCTCCGAGCCACGGGAGTCCAGAATTTTTGCCAGGAGTTGTTTGCAGTCCCAGAGGGAGTTTCACGGCTTGACAGCATCTGAAACAGGTGGAGCAGTGAGACTTCCCTGTCCTTGGCGAGACCACACAGTTAGGGCTCGAATACACCTCTATATTAAATCCAACATGTGCTAACTAGTGATGAGCGAGTACTAAAATGCTCGGGTGCTCAAAGCTCGGGCCGAGCATCCCGAGATACTCGTGTACTCGGCCCGAGTAACGAGCCCAATGTTATCCTATGGGAGACACGAGTATTTTTATGAAATGACTGCCGGCTGCCTGAAAAAACCCTAAAAATGTCACAAAAGTCTCAGAAGAGTGCTGAAATGACATGGCAACACCATGGGGAAGACCCCTGGAAGCATTTCTCACTCAAAAGTCACAGCTCTGAACAATGTTGTCCGAGTTTCACGCCAATTTTACGGAGTCTCCAGAAAACCTTCCAAAATGACACCAAAATGAATATTTAGGTTGGAAATGTTAAGGGCACATACCCAATAGTGAGATACAGCTGGTGTATGTCACTTTTTGTGATTACATAAAATATTTTACGTGAAAACATTGTGCGACACTCCGATGACCCTGACAAGAGACGTACATGAAGCCCTGTCTAGAAATAAAGTGCCCATTTTGAGGAACTGGGTCTATTGTAGTATCTTCCTTTGCAAGGGCAGTCAAAAATTGGGAGGTTCACCAATGCCCCTGGATACAGACATGCAGGATGGCCTGTAAACAAGAACTGGGTGTATTTTAGTATAGCCCTTTGGTCAGGGCAGCCAAAAATTGGGAGGCTCCTCTTTGTCCCTGGATAGAGATGTGCAGGAGGGCCTGTAACCCTCAAGTGGGTGTATTTTAGTATAGCCCTTTGGTCAGGGCAGCCAAAAATTGGGAGGTTCAACAATGACCCATGCTTACAGACATGTAGTAGGGCCTGTAACCCTCAAGTGGGTGTATTTTAGTATAGCCCTTTGGTCAGGGCAGCCAAAAATTGGGAGGTTCATGTCACGCTGGGAGTGGGGAAGACACCCAGCGTAGGATAACGACGGGGGGGGGAATCAGGAGTCCCTAATGCTAAGGGCACAAGAAGGAGACGGTGACCCCTAGACTTCCTAGAGCTGACCCTGTCTGCCCTAACGTTCCTATACAGTCTCCTCAACTGTCGCCGACCACGAACCTCGTCCCTCTCTGATCCTAGATCTATCCTATCTAAGGATCAGATGGAGAGGTTCACTAGACCCCTCCACTATCAACTAAAGACAAACACCAGGGAAGACAGACATTTGGGAAAAGGAAACACTTATCTGACAGCAGAACACAGCAACCTCCACAATCTCAGCTTCTGCTGGAGCAAGGATAAAGTGTGCACAAGGAACTATCACCTGCACCGAGGAAGGGTAATGAACCTCCTTATAAAGGTGGAAGGAGTCTGCTGGGTCCTAGTGACCTACAACATTGGTGGATAAAACCAGACCAAGCGCAAGACCTCCACAGCCGTCTCCCCATAATAGAGAGATCTCATCACACCTTCTCTCCATCAACACAGAAGGTAAATGCCCCTGAAAGAGACGGACCATCCTCCACCATTATGGCTGATGGGCCAAACGCTGGGATCGTCTGCGCGTGGCCTCCACCCTGTCATCCGTGCCACCCGTGACAGTACCCCCCCTCCTACGAGTGGCCCCCGGACACTCAGGACCAGGCTTATCCGGATGGGAACGGTGAAAAGCGCGGACTAGCCTTGCGGCGGACACCTCCGACGCCGGCACCCACATCCGCTCCTCAGGACCGTACCCCCTCCAGTGCACCAAATACTGAAGAGAACGGCGCAACATGCGAGAATCAACCACCCTCGAGATCTCGAATTCCAGATTCCCCGCCACACAGATGGGCTCAGGAGGCAAAGGAGATGGGTTAGACGACGGCACATACGGCTTGAGGAGCGACCTGTGAAACACATCGTGAATCTTAAGAGCAGGAGGCAACGCAAGACGAAACGCCACGGGATTGATAACGGCGGTTATCCTATAGGGGCCAATAAACCTGGGCCCCAACTTCCAAGAGGGCACCTTCAACTTCACATTCTTGGTAGACAACCACACGTAGTCATTCACACATAGGTCCGGACCTGGCGCACGCTTCCTGTCAGCCATACGTTTGTACCTGTCACCTAAGAGCTTCAAGCTACGCTGTACACCCCGCCAAACCGAGGAGAGGGACGAGGTAAAACGGTCCTCCTCCGGAACTCCGGAAGGACTCGTACCGCTAAAAGTACCAAACTGAGGATGAAACCCATATGCACCGAAGAACGGTGACTTGCCAGTGGACTCCTGAAGACGATTATTAAGGGCGAATTCGGCCAAGGGCAAATAATTTGCCCAAGTCTCCTGATGGTCAGAGACAAAACACCTCAGGTAAGTCTCCAAATTCTGATTCACACGTTCGGTTTGACCATTAGACTGAGGATGAAAAGCAGAAGAAAAGGACAACGTTATCCCCAAACGTGTACAAAAAGCCTTCCAAAATTTGGAGACGAACTGAGTACCGCGATCAGAAACCACATCGGAGGGAACCCCATGAAGTTTCACAATCTCACTTACGAACACCTGTGCCAGAGTCCGAGCATTAGGAAGTGCGGGCAGTGCCACAAAGCGAACCATCTTACTGAATCTATCTACTACTACCAGTACCACCGTCTTGCCCGCAGACGCCGGAAGATCGGTGATAAAATCCATTGACAAATGTGTCCATGGCCTCTCAGGAATAGACAATGGCACGAGAGACCCAGACGGACGGGTATGCGGAACCTTAGCACGTGCACACACACCACAGGCGGATACGAATTCCGCTACGTCCTTCCTCAACCCCGGCCACCAAAAGCGACGAGACAAGAGATCGAAAGTGGCCCTACCGCCCGGATGCCCCGCCAGTACAGAGTCGTGATGCTCTGACAGCACCCTGAGGCGCAAAGAGAACGGCACAAAAAGCCTCCCAGAAGGGCAGGAGGCAGGGGCGCCCCCCTGAACCTTCAACACCTCCCCCTCCAGATCAGGGCAAAGAGTAGAAACAACCACCCCCTCCTGCAAGATGGGGACGGGACTCTCATGAGTACTACCACCCGGAAAACTACGCGATAATGCATCCGCCTTCACATTCTGAACCCCCGGACGGTAGGTGACGGTAAAATTAAATCTCGTGAAAAACAAAGACCACCTGGCCTGCCGGGGATTGAGACGCCTGGCGGACTCAAGGTAAGACAGGTTCTTATGGTCGGTAATAACCGTGACGGGATGGACAGCCCCCTCCAGCCAGTGCCGCCATTCCTCAAAAGCCAACTTAATAGCCAACAGCTCCCTATTACCCACATCATAATTCCTCTCGGCCGAAGACAACTTCTTGGAGAAGAACGCACAGGGCACCCATCTCCCAGGCGAAGGGCCCTGCGACAACACAGCCCCCACCCCCACCTCAGACGCATCCACTTCCACAATGAAGGGTTGAGAAAGATCGGGCTGACAAAGAACAGGCGCGGAAGCAAAACAACGCTTCAGGGAGGAAAAAGCCTGGCGAGCAGAATCAGACCACTCAGAAAAATCCGTCCCCTTCCTAGTCATGTCCGTAAGAGGCGTCACCAGTACCGAATAGTTCTTAATAAATTTACGGTAAAAATTGGTAAACCCCAAAAAGCGTTGCAATGCCCGTAGATTGTCCGGCTGTTCCCAATCTAGCACCGCCCGGACCTTTTCCGGATCCATCCGGAAACCCAACGGCGACAAGAGGTACCCCAAAAAACGAACCTCCTGAACGACGAAAACACATTTCTCGAGTTTAGCATACAGTTTGTTGTCCCGTAAGACCTGCAACACCTGTTTGACATGGGACTGATGCGTCTCCATATCGGGAGAGATAGATCAAGATATCGTCCAAGTAAACAACTACAAATCTACCCACCAAATGATGGAAAATATCATTGACAAAATGTTGGAAAACCGCCGGGGCGTTAGTGAGCCCGAACGGCATTACGAGACTTTCAAAATGGGCGTCCGGGGTATTAAACGCAGTTTTCCATTCATCCCCCTCTCTGACCCTAATCAGGTTGTAGGCCCCCCTCAAATCCAACTTGGAGAACCATTTGGCACCCACAACCTGACTAAATAAATCAGGGATCAGAGGGAGGGGGTATGGATCACGGACAGTAATCCGATTCAATTCCCGAAAATCCAAACAAGGACGGAGGCCCCCATCTTTTTTTTTCACAAAAAAGAAACCAGCCGCAACCGGCGACGTGGAGGGCCTAATGTGTCCCGTCTCCAGACTTTCAGAAATGAAATCCTTCATTGCTTGTCTTTCGGGTCCAGATATAGTAAACATCCTAGCTTTGGGCAGTTTAGCTCCGGGAACGAGGTTGATAGGGCAATCATATGCCCGATGAGGGGGCAAGTCTCGGCACCCCTTCTCTGAGAACACATCCTCATACTCCGATAGGAATGGGGGCAGAGATTCAGCAGATACCACCGAAAGGGATGTAGCCAAACAATTCTCCGAACAAAAATCACTCCATTCCACAATGTCCCTGGACTGCCAATCCACTACGGGATTATGTTTAATCAACCATGGCAAGCCCAGGACAATGGGAGCGGGGAGACCGTCTAAGACATAGCAAGATAACGTCTCCTGATGTTGGGATCCAACCGTTAACTTAATGTTATGTACGATATGTGTGAGACTACCCTGAGCAAGAGGGGCTGAGTCGATGGCATAGATACGGATGGGGCGAGACAATAAACAGCGGTTAAGCCCATGAGCGTGTACAAAACGAGCATCCACCATGCAGATCCCCGCACCACTATCCACAAACACAGAAATGCCTTCCGTTTTGCTCTCTAGCGCCACCTCTGCACTCAGGAGAAAATGGGAAGTACAAACGGAGGATACACACACCTCCCGCTCGACCACCTCCACCCCCCCCATAGTCACATGAGGTCCCGGCACCCTAGTCCGTTTAGGAGTGTAGGGACAGGCCCCGATAAAATGGTCTCCTTTCCCACAGAAAAAACAGACCCCCTTCCCCCTGCCCCGGGAGGCACCGGAGGAGAGCCTCGAGGCCGCCGCTCCTCCAAGCTGCATAGGTTCCTCCCCCCTCGGGAGAAATGACTCGCCCTCCGAGTGACCACCCGGCAACAAGGAACCACCATGAGAAGGGCCCCCAGTTGCAGGAGGTCTACCCCTCCGCTCCTGGAGGCGTCTATCCATGCGAATAGCCAACGACATAGCTGCCTCCAGGGACGGGGGGGTCTCATACACTGCCAGGGCATCCTTCAGTCTTTCTGAAAGACCCTGGCAAAAATGACTCCTGAGAGCCGGATCGTTCCACTTTGTGTCCATAGCCCACCTGCGGAACTCAGAACAATATGATTCCGCCGACCGAGTCCCCTGGTGGAGATGGCGCAATTTGGATTCAGCCAAAGAGACACGGTCAGGGTCATCATATATGAGGCCTAAGGCGTCAAAAAATCCATCCACAGACTGGAGACAAGTAGAGTCCTGTGGCAGAGAGAAAGCCCAGGATTGGGGATCCCCCTGCAGCAATGATATAATAATTCCTACCCGCTGCTGCTCATCACCAGTGGAATACGGCTTAAGCCTAAAGTATAATTTACAGGCCTCTTTGAACACAGTAAATTTGTCTCTGCCTCCTGAAAACCTGTCAGGGAGGGCAACCTTAGGTTCCGGTCTGGCCGGACCCACTGCTTGATTCCCCAAGACACCATTTTGCGGTTGTGGTCCCTGCAGAGCCGACCGAAGGTCCACAACCTCCAAAGACAAGGTCTGCAGCTGCTGGGCCAAAGCAGACACAGGATCCATAAGGAAAGGAAGGAAAATCAAATCCTCCCCTTCCTTCACTTACAGTTATGGCAGGTGATAATGTCACGCTGGGAGTGGGGAAGACACCCAGCGTAGGATAACGACGGGGGGGGGGAATCAGGAGTCCCTAATGCTAAGGGCACAAGAAGGAGACGGTCACCCCTAGACTTCCTAGAGCTGACCCTGTCTGCCCTAACGTCCCTATACAGTCTCCTCAACTGTCGCCGACCACGAACCTCGTCCCTCTCTGATCCTAGATCTATCCTATCTAAGGATCAGATGGAGAGGTTCACTAGACCCCTCCACTATCAACTAAAGACAAACACCAGGGAAGACAGACATTTGGGAAAAGGAAACACTTATCTGACAGCAGAACACAGCAACCTCCACAATCTCAGCTTCTGCTGGAGCAAGGATAAAGTGTGCACAAGGAACTATCACCTGCACCGAGGAAGGGTAATGAACCTCCTTATAAAGGTGGAAGGAGTCTGCTGGGTCCTAGTGACCTACAACATTGGTGGATAAAACCAGACCAAGCGCAAGACCTCCACAGCCGTCTCCCCATAATAGAGAGATCTCATCACACCTTCTCTCCATCAACACAGAAGGTAAATGCCCCTGAAAGAGACGGACCATCCTCCACCATTATGGCTGATGGGCCAAACGCTGGGATCGTCTGCGCGTGGCCTCCACCCTGTCATCCGTGCCACCCGTGACAGTTCAACAATGACCCATGCTTACAGACATGTAGTAGGGCCTGTAAACCTCAAGTGGGTGTATTTTAGTATAGCCCTTTGGTCAGGGCAGCCAAAAATTGGGAGGTTCAACAATGACCCATGCTTACAGACATGTAGTAGGGCCTGTAACCCTCAAGTGGGTGTATTTTAGTATAGCCCTTTGGTCAGGGCAGCCAAAAATTGGGAGGTTCAACAATGACCCATGCTTACAGACATGTAGTAGGGCCTGTAACCCTCAAGTGGGTGTATTTTAGTATAGCCCTTTGTTCAGGCCAGCCAAAAATTGGGAGGTTCAACAATGACCCATGCTTACAGACATGTAGTAGGGCCTGTAACCCTCAAGTGGGTGTATTTTAGTATAGCCCTTTGGTCAGGGCAGCCAAAAATTGGGAGGTTCAACAATGACCCATGCTTACAGACATGTAGTAGGGCCTGTAACCCTCAAGTGGGTGTATTTTAGTATAGCCCTTTGTTCAGGCCAGCCAAAAATTGGGAGGTTCAACAATGACCCATGCTTACAGACATGTAGTAGGGCCTGTAACCCTCAAGTGGGTGTATTTTAGTATAGCCCTTTGTTCAGGCCAGCCAAAAATTGGGAGGTTCAACAATGACCCATGCTTACAGACATGTAGTAGGGCCTGTAACCCTCAAGTGGGTGTATTTTAGTATAGCCCTTTGGTCAGGGCAGCCAAAAATTGGGAGGCTCCTCTTTGTCCCTGGATAGAGACGTGCAGGAGGGCCTGTTAAGAACTGGGTGTATTGTAGTATAGCCCTTTTGTCAGGGCAGCCAAAAATTGGGAGGCTCCTCTTTGTCCCTGGATTGAGACGTGCAGGAGGGCCTGTTAAGAAGAACAGGGTGTATTGTAGTATAGCCCTTTTGTAAGGGCAGCCAAAAATTGGGAGGCTCCTCTTTGTCCCTGGATAGAGACGTGCAGGAGGGCCTGTTAAGAAGAACAGGGTGTATTGTAGTATAGCCCTTTTGTCAGGGCAGCCAAAAATTGGGAGGCTCCTCTTTGTCCCTGGATTGAGACGTGCAGGAGGGCCTGTTAAGAACTGGGTGTATTGTAGTATAGCCCTTTGGTCAGGGCAGCCAAAAATTGGGAGGCTTCATCTATTGTCCCATGATTGAGACTGTCAGTGGGCCTGTAAACTCAAGTGGGTGTATTGTAGTATAGCCCTTTGGTCAGGGCAGCCAAAAATTGGGAGGTTCAACAATGACCCATGCTTACAGACATGTAGTAGGGCCTGTAACCCTCAAGTGGGTGTATTTAGTATAGCCCTTTGGTCAGGGCAGCCAAAAATTGGGAGGTTCAACAATGACCCATGCTTACAGACATGTAGTAGGGCCTGTAACCCTCAAGTGGGTGTATTATAGTATAGCCCTTTGGTCAGGGCAGCCAAAAATTGGGAGGTTCAACAATGACCCATGCTTACAGACATGTAGTAGGGCCTGTAACCCTCAAGTGGGTGTATTTAGTATAGCCCTTTGGTCAGGGCAGCCAAAAATTGGGAGGTTCAACAATGACCCATGCTTACAGACATGTAGTAGGGCCTGTAACCCTCAAGTGGGTGTATTATAGTATAGCCCTTTGGTCAGGGCAGCCAAAAATTGGGAGGTTCAACAATGACCCATGTTACAGACTGTAGTAGGGCCTGTAACCCTCAAGTGGGTGTATTTTAGTATAGCCCTTTGGTCAGGGCAGCCAAAAATTGGATCTCTTGTCCTGATAGGAGTGCAGAGCTGTACCTCAATGGGTGTATTTTAGTATAGCCCTTTGTCAGGGCAGCCAAAAATTGGAGGTCAACAATGACCCATGCTTACAGACATGTAGTAGGGCCTGTAACCCTCAAGTGGGTGTATTTTAGTATAGCCCTTTGGTCAGGGCAGCCAAAAATTGGGAGGCTCCTCTTTGTCCCTGGATAGAGACGTGCAGGAGGGCCTGTAACCCTCAAGTGGGTGTATTTTAGTATAGCCCTTTGGTCAGGGCAGCCAAAAATTGGGAGGTTCAACAATGACCCATGCTTACAGACATGTAGTAGGGCCTGTAACCCTCAAGTGGGTGTATTTTAGTATAGCCCTTTGGCCAGGGCAGCCAAAAATTAGGAGGCTCCACATTGTCCCTGGATAGAGACGTGCAGGAGGGCCTCAAAACATTTTTCACATTGAAAAGATGCGGGTATCCTGTCTTTGTAATGCCCATTCAAAAAGAATGGGCGTAAAAATTTACCACTGGGGGTATACCTGAAACAACAGTAAAAACTATTGTAACGGTCATCATGGTGGCACATGAGGAGAAGGAGGAGCAGTCCAGCGATTAGCCAAGGAATAGGAAGACGACGTGGTGGATGATCCAGTAGCTGACCCAACCTGGCAGGAGTATATGCAGAGCGAGGACAGCAGTGCACAGGGGGAGGGAGGCATAGCATCCCAACAGGCAGTACGAAGCAGGGTCGGGTACGCAGGCATAAGGCAGGCAACCGTTCCCCGGAACAACAACACGACACAAGGTGCCTGTGCAAATGTTAGGTCTTCCCGAGTCTAGCAGTATTTTCAGTTGGCTCCAGATGACTCTAAAAAGGCCATTTGGAAGACCTGCCATGCCAGCATCAGCAGGGGTACGAAAAGTAGCAGCCTGACCACCACCAGCATGATCAGGCACATGTCAGCCAAGCACCCGACTTTGTGGAAAGTACAACAGAGTTGAGGAGCGGTGCTTGCTGATGTCACTGCTACGTCTTTGCCTGTTTTGCGTGCGAGCCAATCCCCTGTCCATGCTGGCCGCGAACAAGCCTCCGGCCCTGCACCTGAAGTTGCCCACGTACAAATTACACCACCATCAAGCACGTCCTTGTCCCAGCGCAGTGTTCAATTATCCATTCAGCAAACATTTGAACGCAGGCGCAAATACGCTGCCAACGCCCCACATGCCATAGTCCTGAATGATCACATTTCGCGACTCATTGCGCTACAAATGTTGCCTTTCCGGCTGGTGTAGACGGAAGCATTCTGCGACCTGATGGCGGCTGCTGTCCCACGTTACTCGGTCCCCAGCTGCCACTATGTCTCCAGATGTGCCGTCCCCGCATTGCATAACCACGTGTCCAACAGCATCACACGTGCCCTGAACAACACTGTTTCAGCCAAAGTCCACCTAATAATAATAATACAGCTTTATTTATATAGCGCCAACATATTACGCAGCGCTTTACAATGTAGGGTTAGAGTACAGAAAATATAATACAGTAAGTAATTACAGTAGAGAACAAATACAGTAGAATAATTGGATACAAAACAATAGGCATAGAATCAATGTAAAAAAGAAAATACAAAAAATAAAGCAAGAAATGAAGGTGACCCTGCTCAAAAGAGCTTACAATCTACAACGGGATAGGGGTTGCACAAGGTACAGGGGCTTATTGCACTGATGGTCCAGGCATCTCGAGGAAATGGGGCATAGAACTAAGCTTACATGGATGGTCATTATACAGTGTGTGTAGACCTTTTTGGTTTGGTGGAGTTTGTAGAAGAGTAATGTCCAGAGGGATAGCCCACTATCTACAGTACAAAGGACTTCTATTAGGGAGTATGATAGGCCGCCTTAAAAAGATGCATTTTTTGGGATCGTCTGAAGCCATGCAAGTTGTGGATAGTCCTGATTTCTTTTGGTAAAGCATTCCAGAGGTTTGGTGCAGCTCTGGAGAAGTCTTGGAGCCGGGAGTGGGAGGATCGGATTATTACCAATGTCAGTCGAAGGTCATTTGAGGAACGTAGAGCGCGAGTGGGGTGATAGACAGAGATGAGGGAGGAGAGGTAGGGGGGTGCTGCACTGTGAATAGCTTTGTGGGTGATAAGAAGCAATTTGAATTTGATGCTGTAGTATACGGGCAGCCAGTGCAATGACTGGCACAGAGCAGAGGCATCTGAGTAACGATTGGCCAGATGGGTAATCCTGGCTGCTGCATTAAGGATGGACTGGAGAGGAGAAACTCTGGTGAGGGGGAGGCCGCTTAATAGAGAATTGCAATAGTCAAGGCGGTAATGGATTAGGGCCACGGTGAGGGTTTTTGTTTACAGGGTGAGAAAGGGACGGACTCTGGAGATATTCTTCAAGTGTAAGTGACATGAGCGGACGAGACATTGTGTGTGGGAGGAGAAGGAGAGATCGGTGTCAAACATAACACCCAGACAACGAGCCTGCTGCCTAGGCATTATCGTGGTGCCACAAACTGAGAGAGAGATGTCCGATTTAGGGAGGTTAGTGGATGGGGGGAGCAGAAGAAGTTCAGTTTTGGAAAGGTTTAGTTTCAAATAGAGAGTGGACATGATATTGGAAACTGCAGCTAGACAGTCATTGCTGTTCTTTAATACCGCAGGGGTAAGGTCAGGGGCTGAAGTGTATAACCACAGACACGTGGACAAGTGCTTGTGGGCAAGGCCGCTACATCTCCTTGACAAAACACTGGGTTAATATTGTGGAGGCTCTGACACAGTCTGATCGAGGGACGGAACACGTCCTTCCCACACCAAGGATAGCAGGCCCTACCTCTGTCAGGGTTTCACCGACACTCTACAGCTCTGGAATGTCATGCTCTTCAGCCTCCTCCTCCTGCTCATCCTCATCCACTGTACCCTCCACACCAGTCCCAAGCTGGAAGCACTGCAGCACTGCCTCTGCGAAGCGGCAACAGGCTGTGCTGAAGCTAGTCTGCATAGGTGACAAACCCCACAATGCAGAAGAGGTGTGGACAGCTCTGAAACAGCAGGCAGATCACTGGCTCACACCTCTGAACCTAAAGCCAGGAAAGGTCGTGTGTGACAATGGACGGAACTTGGTGGCAGCTTTGAGGCGAGGCCAGCTGACGCATGTTCCATGTGTGGCCCACGTGCTCAACCTGGTGGTTCAGAGGTTTCTAAAGTCATACCCAGAGCTGTCTGAACTGCTGGTAAAAGTTCGCCTTCTGTCTGCACATTTTCGCAAGTCACCTGCTGCTTCAGCCGAACTTGGCGGATTTCAGTGCCGTTAGCGTCTTACGGCCCACAGACTGGTGTGTGATGTCCCCACGCGTTGGAATTCAACTCTGCACATGTTGGTCAGGATATGTGAGCAGAAGAGGGCAGTTGTTGAGATAAAGATGAACAAGGGTTGGATTGGGCCAGACTTCACCACACCACCAACAAATGACAACTGAATTTAAATTTTGTAATGGGAATTTGCCATGTACCTCCACTGACCCATGGGTACACACTTCTGGACTTCCGAGTGTCCAAGTGTGGGATCAGTAATGTCCGTGGACGTGCACTCAGCCAGTTGGTAGGAAGGAGGATCAGGTTGGGAAATGTGCGGTGCAGTATCACGGCTACTGACAATTGACCGTGTGGAAGACAGGGTGTTTGTGGAGGTGCCAATCAGACTTGAAGCATTATCCGCTATCCAAATAACAAGCTGTTGACACTAGTGTTGGTTCAAGAGCGTAGTACTGCAGCGGGCCCCAACAATTTGGGACAGGACGTGTGAGCGAGTAGATGTGCCACTTTCTTGTTGCGAAATTTGTGCTTGCACACGACCTCGGCCTCTGCCTGCACCTCCTTGTTCCTTGCCAACGCCCTTGCGCATTTTGCTTGTATACAGCGACAACAGTCACAGGAGAGGATTTTAGTCCCTAACCTGTATCAAGGTATGACGTACACCAGTCTGGTGACTGTTCAGATCACAAGAGATTAGGATTTTAGTTCCCTAACCTGTATCAAGATATGACGTACAACAGTCTGGTGACTTGAATGGTTTTAGGAGAGGATTTTAGTCCCTAACCTGTAGAAAGGTATGACGTACAACAGTGTGGTGACTGTTGAGATGACAAGAGTTAGGATTTTTGTTCCCTAACCTGAATAAAGGTATGACGTACAACAGTGTGGTGACTGTTGAGATGACAAGAGTTAGGATTTTAGTTCCCTAACCTGTAGAAAGGTATGACGTACAACAGTGTGGTGACTGTTGAGATGACAAGAGTTAGGATTTTAGTTCCCTAACCTGTATAAACGTATGACGTACAACAGTGTGGTGACTGTTGAGATGACAAGAGTTAGTATTTTAGTTCCCTAACCTGTATAAAGGGTATGACGTACAACAGTGTGGTGACTGTTGAGATGACAAGAGTTAGGATTTTAGTTCCCTAACCTGTATAAAGGTAGTACGTACACCTGTCTGGTGACTGTAATGGTTTCAAGAGAGGATTTTAGTCCCTAACCTGTATTAAGGTAGTACGTACACCTGTCTGGTGACTGTAATGGTTTCAGGAGACGATTTTAGTCCCTAACCTGTATTAAGGTAGTACGCACACCTGTCTGGTGACTGTTTTGATGACAAGAGTTAGGATTTTAGTTCCCTAACCTGAATAAAGGTATGACGTACAACAGTGTGGTGACTGTTGATATGACAAGAGTTAGGATTTTAGTTCCCTAACCTGTAGAAAGGTATGACGTACAACAGTGTGGTGACTGTTGAGATGACAAGAGTTAGGATTTTAGTTCCCTAACCTGAATAAAGGTATGACGTACAACAGTGTGGTGACTGTTGAGATGCCAAGAGTTAGGATTTTAGTTCCCTAACCTGTATAAACGTATGACGTACAACAGTGTGGTGACTGTTGAGATGACAAGAGTTAGGATTTTAGTTCACTAACCTGTATAAAGGGTATGACGTACAACAGTGTGGTGACTGTTGAGATGACAAGAGTTAGGATTTTAGTTCCCTAACCTGTATAAACGTATGACGTACAACAGTGTGGTGACTGTTGAGATGACAAGAGTTAGGATTTTAGTTCCCTAACCTGTATAAACGTATGACGTACAACAGTGTGGTGACTGTTGAGATGACAAGAGTTAGGATTTTAGTTCCCTAACCTGTATAAACGTATGACGTACAACAGTGTGGTGACTGTTGAGATGACAAGAGTTAGGATTTTAGTTCCCTAACCTGTATAAAGGGTATGACGTACAACAGTGTGGTGACTGTTGAGATGACAAGAGTTAGGATTTTAGTTCCCTAACCTGTATAAACGTATGACGTACAACAGTGTGGTGACTGTTGAGATGACAAGAGTTAGGATTTTAGTTCCCTAACCTGTATAAACGTATGACGTACAACAGTGTGGTGACTGTTGAGATGACAAGAGTTAGGATTTTAGTTCCCTAACCTGTATAAAGGGTATGACGTACAACAGTGTGGTGACTGTTGAGATGACAAAAGTTGGGATTTTAGTTCCCTAACCTGTATAAACGTATGACGTACAACAGTGTGGTGACTGTTGAGATGACAAGAGTTAGGATTTTAGTTCCCTAACCTGTATAAACGTATGACGTACAACAGTGTGGTGACTGTTGAGATGACAAGAGTTAGGATTTTAGTTCCCTAACCTGTATAAACGTATGACGTACAACAGTGTGGTGACTGTTGAGATGACAAGAGTTAGGATTTTATTTCCCTAACCTGTATAAAGGGTATGACGTACAACAGTGTGGTGACTGTTGAGATGACAAGAGTTAGGATTTTAGTTCCCTAACCTGTATAAACGTATGACGTACAACAGTGTGGTGACTGTTGAGATGACAAGAGTTAGGATTTTAGTTCCCTAACCTGTATAAAGGTAGTACGTACACCTGTCTGGTGACTGTAATGGTTTCAAGAGAGGATTTTAGTCCCTAACCTGTATTAAGGTAGTACGTACACCTGTCTGGTGACTGTAATGGTTTCAGGAGACGATTTTAGTCCCTAACCTGTATTAAGGTAGTACGTACACCTGTCTGGTGACTGTTTTGATGACAAGAGTTAGGATTTTAGTTCCCTAACCTGTATTAAGGTAGTACATACACCTGTCTGGTGACTGTAATGGTTTGAAGAGAGGATTTTAGTCCCTAACCTGTATTAAGGTAGTACGTACACCTGTCTGGTGACTGTTTTGATGACAAGAGTTAGGATTTTAGTTCCCTAACCTGTATTAAGGTAGTACGTACACCTGTCTGGTGACTGTAATGGTTTGAAGAGAGGATTTTAGTCCCTAACCTGTATTAAGGTAGTACGTACACCTGTCTGGTGACTGTTTTGATGACAAGAGTTAGGATTTTAGTTCCTTAACCTGTATTAAGGTAGTACGTACACCTGTCTGGTGACTGTAATGGTTTGAAGAGAGGATTTTAGTCCCTAACTTGTATTAAGGTAGTACGTACACCTGTCTGGTGACTGTTTTGATGACAAGAGTTAGGATTTTAGTTCCCTAACCTGTATTAAGGTAGTACGTACACCTGTCTGGTGACTGTAATGGTTTGAAGAGAGGATTTTAGTCCCTAACCTGTATTAAGGTACTAAGTACAAGAGTGTGGTGACTCTAATGGTCACTGAAAAGCTTGGATTCCAATCTGTATCACCCTGCCTATATCCTCCTAGATTAGTCCTGAGAAGGACTGTTCTGGTCACTGGAAATCTTGGACTCCGATCTGGATCACCCTGCCTATGTCCTCCTAGATTAGTCCTGAGAAGGACTGTTGTGGTCAGCAGCAGTTTGCAGCCCTGATCCGGATCTACCTATGAGGGCCGCAAATCTGTCCCTAATCAGCAGCAGACACTCTCCCTACACTCACTGTCTGGATGGCTGTGTGCCGAGCACAGCGCGCCGGGAGTTATAAAGGCTCGGTGACGCTGTGCAGGGCGGCCAATCACTGCTATGCCACAACTAACAGGGCTGTGGCATTGCAGTGGTCTGTCAGCCAATCCCTGCACGTGGGCTGGCTCTCAAAAGAGCGCCAACATGGAGAGATGACGACCACGAGCACAGCACGAGTATCGCGAGATTACTCGGTGCTCGGCGAGTCGCCCGAGTACAGTGATACTCGTGCGAGTACCGAGTAGTGCCGAGCATGCTCGCTCAACACTAGTGCTAACCTATTTATCATGGGATTGCACTTGGACCAATGTTATACTATGGAGCAGATCTGATGAACAATTTTTGTTTCTTATGCCATTTCGGCTGTGATTTGACTCTGGATGAGACTTGCCCATGCAAGTCTTTGGGGGCATGGAAAACATTGGACTACTGCAGTCACATTTCTAGTGACCCATACAATGAAAATGAAGAGATTTTGTTCTCCATCTTCCCATCTCAGTGTGCTTTGAGAGTCTCCGATCCAAGATAATCGGATCTCACCAAGTTGACACGGATAAAAACTCAGATCAGTGTCATTGGCATAGTTGACCAGATCCTCGTGGATGCAAGTATATATAGTTGTGTGACCCCAGCCTAGGAATACTTACCTTTGTATTTACATGTCACATCGATAACAATGAGATAACTGCTGCCTGTGCTGGGGAACCTGCCTGACTGCTGCCTGTGCTGGGGAAAGTGCCTGCTGCCTGTGCTACCTGACTGCTGCCTGTGGCTACTGCCTGTGCTGCCTGACTGCTGCCTGTGGCTACTGCCTGTGCTGCCTGACTGCTGCCTGTGGCTACTGCCTGTGCTGCCTGACTGCTACGTGTACTGGCTACCTGCTGCACCTGAGCACTGCCTGACTGCTGCCTGTCACTACTGCCTGTGCTGCCTATGCTTCCTGACTGTTATGTGTGACTACTGCCTGTGCTGGCTGCCTGTGAATGCCACCTATACTGCCTGACTGCTACATGTGACTATTACCTGTGCTGCTTGACTACTAAATGTGACTATTACCTATGCTGCTTGACTACTACATGTGACTATTACCTGTGCTGCCTGACTGCTACATGTGATTACTGCCTGTGCTGGCTGCCTGACTGCCTGTGCTGCCTGTGAATGCCGCCTAAACTGCTTGACTACTACAGGTGACTACTACCTGCGCTGGCTGCCAGACTGCTGCCTATGACTACTGCCTGTGCTGCCTGACTGCTACATGTGACTATTGACTGTGCTGCCTGACTGCTACATGTGACTACTGCCTGTGCTGGCTTCCAGACTGCTGCCTATAACTACTGCCTGTGCTGGCTCACTGCTACATGTGACTACTGACTGTGCTGGCTGCCTGTGCTGCCTATGACTACTGCCTGTGATGCCTGACTGCTACATGTGACTATTGAATGTGCTGGCTGGCTGGCTGACTGACTGCCTGTGACTGCTGCTTGACTGCTGCCTATGCTGCCTGACTGCTTCATGTGACTGTTGCCTATGCTACCTGATTGCTGACTGTGACCACTGCCTGATTGCTGCCTGTCACTACTGCCTGTGCTTTATGACTTGCTACATGTGACTGCTGCCTGTGCTGGCTGCCTGACTGCCTTTTGACTGCTGCCTGACTGCTACATGGGACTACTCTCTGTGCTGCTGCCTGATTGCTGCCTGTGATGGCTGCCCTTTCTGCTGCCTGTGACTACTGCCTGTGATGCCTGACTGCTACATGTGATTACTGCCTGTGCTGGCTGCCTGCTGCCTGTGACTTCTTCCTGACTGCTTCCTATGTTGCCTGTGCTGCCTGACTGCTACATGTGACTACTGTCTCTGCTAGCTAACTGCTGCCTGTGCTGTCTGACTGCTACATGTGACTACTGCCTGTGCTGCCTGTGACTGCTGCCTGACTGCTGCCTGTGCTGCTTGACTTCTGCCAGTGACTGCTGCCTCTGCTGCCTGACTGCTGCCTGTCTGGGACTTATCTTCTCCTCCTCTTCCTCACTCTCTGCTCAGCTCCTCTGTTCACAAACACCATGCAGTCTCAGTGGGCCCCTTTAACACTCACACACAGCACTGCTACATGCCCAATACATGCACATACAGATAAGCAAAGCTCTGCTACATGAACTCTACATACCCAGGTCTGCTACATGTACAATACATGCACATACAAACACACACAAAGCTCTGTTACATGCACATACAAACACCCAGCTTTGCTCACATGTACAATACATGCAAATACAAACACACACAGCTCTGTTAGATGCACATACAGATACACACAGCTTTGTTACATGCAAACACAGATACACAGCTCTGCTACTCGGACACTATATACTTAGCTCTGCTACATGTACAATACATGCACATGAAAACACACACATCTCTGTTACATTCACAATACATGCACATACAGATACACATACAGATATACGCATAGACATACACACACAGATATACACACACAAACAGATAGACACACACACACATATACAGATATACACACAGGCACAGATACCTACAGATATACACACATGTACAGATATACAGACACACAGATATACAGACATACATACAGATATACACACACACATACAGATATACAGACACATACAGATATACTGACATACATACAGATATACACACACATACAGATATACACACACATACAGATATACACACACATACAAATATACACACACAGATATACACATACATACAGATATAAACACACACATACAGATATACACACACATATACAGATATACAGACATAGATACAGATATAAACATACATACACATATACACACATACAGATATACACACATATACAGATATACACATACATACACATATACAGATATACACACACACATACAGAAATTCACACACATACAGATATACACACACACATACAGAAATTCACACACATACAGATATACACACACACATACAGATATACACACATACATACAGATATACACACATACAGATATACACACATACATACAGATATACACACACATACAGATATACACACATACAGATTATAATTGTACATTGCAGTTCTACTGAGCGCAGAGTGATGTGCAGGAGCCGCCAATATAATGGGTATAATAACAGCTACCAGGTATTTACATATAGCTGAAGGGTGGGTGGGCCCCTGAAATCCATTTCCCTGGTGGGCCCCAGACAACCCAGTCCGACCCTGCATGAAACGCTTGATTGTTCGGTGATCACGCTTCAAAAGTTTGGCAATTTCAAGACTGCAGCATCCCTCTGCAAGACATCTCACAATTTTGGACTTTTCAGAGCCCGTCAAATCTCTCTTCTGACCCATTTTACCTAAGGAAAGGCATTTGCCTAATAATTAAGCACATCTTATATAGGGTGTTGATGTCATTACACCACACCCCTCCTCATTACAGAGATGCACATCACCTGATTTACTTGGTAGTTGGCTTTCAAGCCTATACAGCTTGGAGTAGGACAACATGTATAAAAAGTATCATGTGATCAAAATACTCATTTGCCTAATAATTCTGCACACAGTGTATTATATGGCATATTTACAGGTTTTTCCTGTTATTTCATTTTTTTCAATCTGTCTTTTTGTATGCACATTATTATACATTTTAATTATATCACCACTTTTTTTCAGCCACAGCATCTGCAGATACATTGATGATATAGTGGGACATCTGTCACCACTATTGTCAGGTAATTGTTACCTTCGCTCAACTTCACTACTCCTCTTTTCAGGTATCTGTGTACAGTATATATATATACACGTATATATCTAGGATAGTGCAGTAGTCCCTAACATTGCTACTTTTTGTGCACTTTCACAGGTATTTATGTGGACTCTGCCTACTACCTGCGGCATCCTCCTATTATTTACTACTTTTTAGATATACAAAAATAATAAAAATTATTTAGTTTTAAAATGAGCCTTGACGATTCTAAGCAAATACACATACGGTATTTCTTTTGTTGTCTTTACCAGGATATTTTAATATTACTGTTTTTACTCATTAATTTGCCCTCCAGCTATAGAGAACACCAATTCACTGTATACCAATTGTGCCCTCTGCTGTTATCATGGGGGTATAGCAGCTTCTTTATGTGAGCGCTGTATACTATATACTGCATACTTTCCTGTTATTGTAGGCATTTTTGGATCCATTGAGGCATAAGATAGGCACTGTTATTTCTTTTATATATATTTATTAATTGGCCCTCCTAGACATCCTGAGAGAGTCCTGTATACTTACTGTTATGTATTCTCTGCCCATTGAGCTATTTTGCTGTCTTTAACCCCTAACAATTATAATATAGTGTGGTTTATCTCATTGACTTTATACTTCGTATATAGTTTTACCCTCCAGCAATTGTTTGACATTTTACACTTTATTTATGTGGTCACTTGATATAAGGGCCTGTTCCGGTTTATTTGGTGTCTGTCTCCGGGATTCCTGTTGTGTTTTCAAAAACCTTTTTAAAGATTTTTTTAACCGATAACATTTGTGTTGGCTTCACTTCCATTTTTTAGGGTTCTATATTTAGTCAGGAGATGCCCTAATACTATTGGCCTATATGGAATTTATGTATTAACAACCTTCACCCCCGGGCCTATTTTGACCCTAAAGACCATGCCATTTTTTGCAATTCTAACTAGTGTCCCTTTATGAGGTAATAACTCTGGAACGCTTCAACGGATCCTAGCGATGCTGAGATTGTTTTTTCATGACATATTGGACTTCATGTTAGTGGTAAATTTAGGTCGATCATTTTTGCGTTTATTTGTGAAAAAATAAAACATTTGGCAAATTTCAAATTATGAATTTTTATTCTGCTAAACCAGAGAGTTATGTGACACAAACTAGTTAATAAATAACATTTCCCACATGTCTACTTTACATCAGCACAATTTTTGAAAAAAAAACAAAAACATTTTGTTCGGAAGTTATAAGGGTTCAAAGTTCATCAGCAATTTCTCATTTTTCCAGCAAAATTTACAAAACCATTTTTTTAATGACCACATCACATTTGAAGTCCCTTTGAGGGGTGTACATGACAGAAAACACCCAAAAGTGACCCCACTCCAAACACTGCACCCCTCAAGCTACTCAAAACTACATTCAAGAAGATTATTAACCCTTCAGGTGCTTCACAGGAACTAAAGCAACATGGAAGGAAAAAATTGACATTTTAATTTTTCCAACAAAAATGTTCTTTTAGCCTCAATTCTTTCATTTTCACATGGGCAACAGGATAGAATGGATCCTACAATTTGGCAATTTCTCCTAAGCATATCGATATCTCATATGTGGTCATAAGCCACTCTTTGGGCGCACGGCAGGGCTCAGAAGGGAAAGAGCGCAATTTGACTTTTGGAGCTAATTTTCCATTCAAAGCGTGAAATGGTGCTTCTTCACTTCTGAGCCCTGCTGTGCTCCCAAACGGTGGTTTATGACCACTTAAGAGGTATCAATGTACTCAGGAGAAATTGCCTGACAAATTTTAGGATGCATTTTATCCTGTTGCCCATGTGAAAATGAAAAAAATTAGGCTAAATATTTGTGAAAAAAAAAGTACTTTTTCATTTTTACGTATTAATTTGTAAAGCACGTGGGGGTTCAAAGTGCTCACTATGCATCTAGATAAGTTCCTGGGGGGGTCTAGTTTCCAAAATGCGGTCACTTGTGGGGGAGCTCCAATGTTTAGTCACACAGGGGTTCGCCATACGCGACATTGTGTCTGCTAACAATTGGAGCTAATTTTCCATTCAACTTGTTAGTGGACACCATGTCGCGTATGGAGCTCCTGTATGCCACCAGCATTGCCACCAGCAAAGGGGCAACTGGAAGAGTTGGGGTACAGCACCAGAAAATGGCACCTCTAATGAATGAGCTTTTTTCTGGAGTGGCTGTGGGTTGCAATTTGCAGCGTGGGGGGCCCACAACGTTTGGGTCATTCCATGCTGAGGATTCCAGCCCCCCCAGTTGTACCTGGCTGGCAACCAAAAATATGGCAAAGCTCCATGTCATTTTATTTGCAGAAGTAATAAAAAAAAAATGACATGGGGCTTCGCCATATTTTTGGTCCAGCCAGGTACAACTTGGCAGCTACAGACTTCCACCAACCCCAGCTGCCTCGTTGTACCTGGCTGGCAACCAAAAATACAGCGAAGCCCATTTTTTTATTTCTAGTACTAATTCTAGAAAAAAAATGACGTGGGGCTCAGTCATATTTTTGGTCCAGCCAGGTACAACTAGGCAGCTGGGGGCTGGAACCCTAAGCATGGAGAGGTCCAAGCAATCTTTGGCCCCCCATGCTGCGAATTGCAGCCCGCAGCCGCCCCAGAAAATGGCGCATTCATTGAAGCGCCATTTTTTGGTGCTGTACCCAGACACTTCCAGTTGCCCTGGTGCTGGTGGCAAACTGGGTAATAAAGGGGTTAATGCCAGCCTTTTTATTGGCAGCTGGCACTAAGCCCGAGATTCATAATGTCGGGCCAATGTTAGACCCGGCCTTTAGGACTCTCTAGTAAATAGTCAAAAAAATACACCACACAGAGAAAAATCTTTTTATTTGAAAAAAAAAAACAACAAAATTCGGACTCCATCTTTATTATAAAGATCCGACGTAGTTCACAACGAAGGTCCCACAACGCTCGATTGCCTCCGACGTAGTCCACACCGAAGGTCCCATGACGCTCGATCACCTCTGCTACATCCAGAGATTGCAGCAAGGGATCAAGTGTCCTCTTCCTACAGTCTCTGAGGTCAGAGTTATGGTGCACTGAATGGCAATGATCTGTCATGCAGTGCACCATGACTATGATCCCAAAGACTACAACAAGGGGACACTTGATCCCTTGTTACAACCATCCATCTACCCATCCACACACACATCCATGCAACATGCATGCACGCACGCACACATACATCCATGCATGCAACATCCATGCATGCACACACATACATCCATGCAACATCCATGCATGCACACACACGTCCATGCAACATCCATGCATGCACACATCCATGCATGTACACACACATCCATGCCCACACACATCCATCCATGCATGCACACATACATACATACATGCACACATACTCACCTCACTCCATCGTCGGGAGAGGAGGAGCCCGAGAGAGGAGGAGGGGCTCCATAGCACCAGACAGCAGGGATGGCAGGCATGGGGCAGGTGAGAGAGGGACACGGGGAACGGATGTGGGGGGCGGAAGGTGAGGGGGAGACCGGGATCAGAGGTGGGGGGCGGAGGGGACAGGAGAGGTTTTCAGGACCGGAGCTGGAGGGGGCTGAGGAAGGCAGCCGCCGGTCACACCGCCCCTCCATATCTGATTGGAGAGTTAGCGTCACATGGATGCTAGCTCCAATCAGATATGGGGGGGTGACACGGAGATCACCCTGCTCCAGCCAATGGCCAGTGCTCCTGCAGCACCGGCCATGGCTGGATTGTAATAGTTCACCAAGTTTCATTGGTGAACTATTACAATCGATCTGATTGGCAGTTTCATTTTCAAGTTTCATTTTCAACTGCCAATCAGATCGATTATTGCCACGGCGGGGGGTGCCGGGGCTAAGCAACCCCCCCTAGGGTAAACTATGGGTCCCTATGTTTCTGCAGCACCAGTGATATTTCACTGACATCGGTCACTGGTGCTGCAGGAACGGAATCCTGCCATGTCGTTATGGAGACGTCATGGATCGGGAAGTCACCGACCTCCATGACATCTCCATAACATCATGGGTCAAAGAGGGGTTGAATAAAGTTGCTTTGTTTTTAATATTGTACTTCCTGGTATTTGGCTTTGACAAATCTTTATTGATAAACTTGCATGTGAATTACATGCGTTTGTGATGTGTTTCTGCCACAGAAAAACACTAAAAATAGATGTGTTTTTAGCCTGCAGATTTTCCACATCTGATGTAAGTCTATGAGGAAAGTCTGCACATAAAAATCAGCGTACATGATCCGCCCCAGGGCGGTGGGGTACCCGGTTCTGGGTGTTATAGTTCACTGGGGAGGTCACAGGGCCTGTTGCCCGGTCCCGTTGCCCTGGTGGTCGTTGAAAATAGGGGAACAGCAATAAAAATAATAAACATGGTGATTTGTGACGCCACCTACAGCTCTGGTAATGGTACCGGAGTTGCGGGTGAAGCAGCAAGTTGGTTTCGCTCCCAATAGGTGGAGTGGGATCCTCAGGGCAGTAGTGGATGATGGGAGTTGTGAAACAGTTCGGCGACTCCTCAGGTGCAGGTGAATGAAATACACCACACAGTTTATAACTTACAACAGGTTTACTGGCAGTTCTTTAAACACAGTATATCTATGCCTATATTTAGTATACACCACTTAAGTCCACACAAGTGTATGAATGCAACAAAGTAAGTCTTTATTGACCACGAGGACAGATAACACATAATTCAGTGCAGAGGTATAAAATAACTAGTGTAACATTGGACAGTGCAGGGATAGGAGAGGAGAAAGACACGGCAGTGGAGGGAGGAAATGCCCATGGTATGGCAAGCCTAGAAAATAAAGTCAAGTCCTGATGGGGAGAGTGGGATATTGATATAAGGTAGTGAAAATCACTATACCAGTGCCATTCCCATCCACAACCCTAAAGTGCAATATCAGTTACTAAGCTTCACCTACCCATTGTGATGGGATCATCCTTCTTAACAGCACGTGTCACAGCCCCAACACGTGTTTCGCGTGTGGCTGGATTATTAATGGAGTTCCGGACATGTGCGGTGACTTGCGGTTTCATCCGGATCCGGCAAATTCGGCACTTCAGGCACTGGACAAAAACCACTGCTAACTGCAGTTTTAAAACAAGCTGCAAGTGCCAGATTTGCCAGATCCAGATGAAACTAAGTCACCGCACACGTCTGGAACTCCATTAACAATTAGACAGAACGCAATGTTGCTGCATTTTCTTTAAAAATGGCGGAATTCCACCGGACTTGAGAAAACACAGAAGTGAAAGTACCCTTAGTAGTATTTTCTTATCTGTGGTCCCAGTGTAACTGTCCTCCCATCTCTCCTTGTGCTCCCTCTTTGACCGCCTGCAATCCGGTTTCCGAGCCCACCACTCCACCGAAACAGCCCTAACCAAAGTCACAAACAACCTACTGACCGCCAAGAGCAAGCTACTCCATCCTTCTCCTCCTCGACCTCTCTGCTGCCTTCGACACAGTCGACCACTCCCTCCTGCTTCAAATTCTAGAATCCCTTGGAATCACTGACGTGGCCCTCTCCTGGATCTCCTCGTACCTAACAGACTGGACCTTCAGCGTCACCCTCTCCCACACCTCCTCCTTAACCTACCCCCTATCTGTAGGAGTTCCCCAAGGCTTAGTCCTAGGACCCTTACTCTTCTCCATCTACACCCTCGGCCTAGGCCAACTCATCGAGTCCCATGGCCTCCAATACAACATCTACGCTGACGACACCCAGCTCTACCTCTCCGGCCCTGACATCTCCTCCCTGCTATTCAAAATCCCACACTGCCTGTCCGCCATCTCATCCTTCTCCATTCGTTTCCTCAAACTCAACATGGATAAAACCGAGTTCATCGTCTTCCCCCCCAAGTCGCTCTTCCCCCCTTCCCGACCTAACCATCACTGTCAACGACTGCACACTCTCACCCGTCCCCCACGCCAAGTGCCTCGGTGTAATCCTCGACTCTGCCCTCTCCTTCAAACCACACATCCAGGCCCTCGCCACCTCCAGCTTAAAAGCATCTCACGGATCCGCTCCTTCCTTGACCATGACACTGCCAAAACGCTTGTCCACACCCTCATTATCTCCCGCCTCGACTACTGCAACCTCCTGTTCACCGGCCTCCTCACTTCCTCCCTTGCAACCCTCCGAATCATCCTCAATTCTGCTGCCCGACTCATCCACCTGTCGCCCCATTAATCCCCCGTCTACCCCCTCTGCCAAGCCCTCCACTGGCTGCCAACTTCCCAGAGATCTCAGTTGAAAACCCTAACCCTGACATGCAAGGCCATCCACAACCTGTCCCCTCCATACATCTCCGACCTGGTCTCCCGATACCGCCCTTCATGCAATCTGCACTCCTCTCAAGAACTCCTTCTCTTCTCCCCCCGCATCTCCACCTCCCACAACCACATAAAAGACTTCTCTCGTGCATCCGCCATACTCTGGAACTCTCTTCCACACCACATCAGACACTCCCTTAACCTGGGAACCTTCAAGAAAAACCTGAAGACCCACCTCTTCCTTCAAGCCTATAACCCACACTTAGACCTTATCTGCTGCACCATCTCACCTCTCCCCCTCCTACTGTCTCCCACCCATCCCCTATAGACTGTGAGCCCTTGTGGACAGGATCTTTGCCCTAATGTACCTGTATGATTTATTCGTCATTTATGTTCTTGTCCATGTTCTGCCCTTACACATGTAAAGCGCCATGGAACCAATGGCGCTATATAAATAAATAGTAATAGTCAATATGAGATTGGTGGGGTTGCGACACCCATCACCACCGCTGATAAAGGCCCCGTTACACGTAGTGATATCACTAACGTCACAGGTTTTGTGACGTTGCAGCGAACTTGCAGCAAAGTTGCTGCGTGTGACATGCCGCAGCGACCAGCGATTAGCTCACTGATCGCTGTGGAATGGCCAGGACCATTTTCCAGTCGCTGGTCTGCTGCTGTCACGCATGAATCTGCATGTGTGACAGGCCAACGACCAGCGATCCCCAGTCTGCGCCCCAGACCCTGAACCATCCAAGCGACTGTCAGGTGTCGGGGCATCGCTGGGTGATCACTGGTAAGTCTGCCTGTCTGGCATCTCAATCGTTTCTCGGGTCGCTGGAACATTGCTATGTGTAACGTGGGCTTCAGTCGTCTCTGCTGTGGACAGTGGTAGGATATGCTTTTGTAGAGCCAGCACAGCTCAGCTCTGTTAACTGCATAGTGGCTGCAGCTGTTACTGCAGATCCCCCCATTCATTCATAGATGTGGTGTCCGGAAATCAGCTCCGGGGAGGGCGCATAAAGCCACTATATCCATTATTACAAACAAACATCCTGCAGCAGGAAGAGGAGAACTTCATTATTGATGAGGGCAGAACTGAAAGGAAAATGGCTGATCACAAAACTAAAGATTACAGTCATTCGCCAATGAATGGAGCTATGTTCCTCCTCTCAATGTGTCCGCCGCTCCCTAGGAACCTTCCTGCCGCTGTAGTTCCTGGCGGACACTCTTCACTGTCGCACCGACCACTCAGCAAACATGGCTGCGGCCAGGAGATGCGGGACAGAGGAAGGGTGCAGGGACGTCTGATGTGAATCTACGGAGACTCCACCGGATTATGGGCCTCTGTCCCGTGCCCTGCAGAGCGCTGTCCCGCCTGCAGCATGTCCGTCCCTCCAGGACTCGTGTATGGGGAGCGGTGAATGCGGACAGGGCTGTGATAATGAGGGATACAGCGCCATGGAGGACGCCCGGTGTGCGCGGATATGACCAGACCCGAGCACTAAGCTTATGTGTAGGCTCTGGACGGCTCCTACAGCGCACTAGCAGCGGTCGCGATCCGTCACTCAATGACGCTCCCTGTAGTCGGACACGCCCCCCGTGGAACGTCATGTTCCTTGGAACTGATGATTTTGCTCTGGAAAGTCTGAAGATCCTGAACAAGAGCAGGTACAGAGGTCTCTAACTGTGGTCAGTGCGGGCACAGAGGTCGCTGTGCAGGGGCCAGTGCAGGCACAGAGGTCGCTGTGCAGGGGCCAGTGCAGGCACAGAGGTCGCTGTGCAGGGGCCAGTGCAGGCACAGAGGTCGCTGTGCAGGGGCCAGTGCGGGCACGGAGGCCGCTATACTGGGGTCAATATGGGTATAGAGGCCACAACACTGGGGTCAGTGTGGGCACAGAGGTCGCTGTTCAGGGGTCAGTGCGGGCACAGAGGTCGCTA
>JARQOC010000004.1:121234421-121460024 GCA_033576535.1 Allobates femoralis | reverse complement strand
TGTCTATTTACATCCAAAAATTTGGAAACAGCATTTTTTTTGTTAAGAAATTAGAAGGGTTCAAAGGTCATCAGCAATTTCTCATTTTTACATCAAAATTTACAAAACCTTTTTTTTAGCGTTTACATCACATTTCAAGGGGACTTTGAGGGCCTAAGTGACAGCAAATCCCCAAAAGTGACACCATTCCAAAAGCTGCCCCTGTCAAGGTACTCATAACCACATTCAAGAGGATTATTAACCCCTTCAGTGCTTCACAGAAATGAATGCAAGGGGGATTGAAAGAGTTGCATTTACGGTATATTTTACCAAAAAATGTTTCTTTAGCCTCAATTTATTCACTTTTACACAGAGATATATGATAAATTCGATGGCAAAATTTGTTGCCCAGTTTATTCTGAATGCGGCGATACCCGATATGTGGTCAAAAAACCTCTGATTGGACAAACAGCCGGACTCAGAATGGAGGGAGCATATATGAATTTTTGGAAAGCAATTTGGCCTGAAATAGACGACGGGCCCCAGGTTGCATTTCCCGGACCCCTAAGGTACCTAAAGAGCAGAAACCCCTATAAGTGACATTTTTTTTGGAAATAGACTCCTCAGTTTATATCTAGGTTATTTTTTGGCTTGTAATCCACAATCAGAATTTGTAAAAATGGGTGCATTTTGAACTTTTTTTTTTGTCCAAAAGTGTTCTTTAGCACCAAATTTTTTACTTTTACAAAGGTAAAACCAAAATGCCCCACATTTTTTTAACCCATTTTCTTATGACACACGAACCCCCCTTGGTCAGAACCCTCTTTTGGAAAATGGGGGATCGAAGCAAAGGAACAATTTTGGGAATTTTAGAAACCTGAAATAAATTGCGGGGCCATGTCCACATTTGCGGGGCCCCCGGGGGCCTAAACAGTAAAAACCCCCCCCACAATTCCCCCCCCATTTTAGAAAAAAACCCCTAAGGGTTTTTCCTCACATTGCATATAAAATCTGCGACTGCCATAAAGGTTTATAAAAACAACTATTCCCCTACACCACTCGTTAAAAAAGAGAAAAAAAAAAAAAAAAATCACTAAAAAAAGGGCCATTGGTATTTTGGGTTTTTTAAAAACGGTATTTTCCTAAAGATCAAAATTCCATTCAATTTGGCATAAAGGGAATTTTTGGGGTGCCGCCCCCTGTCTTTGGGGGGGTGGGGGGAACTAATAACAAATTCCCCTTCCCCCCCTTTTATTCATTTCCCATAAATTTTTTTAAGTCGTGGTTTCATGTTTAAAATTCATTTGAAGTTAATAATAAATATAAGATTTTGGGGAAATTCTGTCTTTCTAAAAATTTTAGTTTTTTAAAAAACAATAGATTTCCCCCCCGATGAACCAAAAACACTGTGCAGAAAAACCAACCAATCCACAAACCAACCGACCCAATTCTGGGTGTGCTCTCTGAGGAAAAATCCAACGCAGAATGACCCACATGGGGAGACGAATTAGAACACTTTCCTTTGTGAATCACAGAGTTCTGCTCATTTGCAAAAACAAAAAGTGAGTATCACACCTTTCTTTCTTCCTGCCCATTGATATAAGGGAGCAATTCTTTCCAAGGTATATTATTAATGAGGGAGCCGCACACCCTTAAACTTTAACCCCTTGTGACAGAGAAATTTCCACTTTAATGACCTTTTTTTAAAAATTTCCTGCCAGTGCCCTTTTTATGAGGTTATAACTCTGGAGCTTCAACGGACCCCAGCGATCCTGAGATTGTTATTTCATGACATATTGTACTTCATGTTAGTGATAAATTTAGGACGATATTTTTTATATTTATTAGTGAAAAAAATTGAATTTTGGCGAAAAGTTTGAAAATTTAGCAATTTTCAACTTTTGAGTTTTTATGCCCTTAAATCAGAGATTAATGTCACACAAAATAGTTAATAAATCACATTTCCCACATGTCTAATTTACATCAGCACAATCTTGGAAACAGCATTTTTTTTGTTAAGAAATTAGAAGGGTTCAAAGGTCATCAGCAATTTCTCATTTTTACATCAAAATTTACAAAACCATTTTTTAGCGATTACATCACATTTCAAGGGACTTTGAGGGGCCTAAGTGACAGCAAATACCCAAAAGTGACACCATTCCAAAAGCTGCCCCTGTCAAGGTACTCATAACCACATTCAAGAGGATTATTAACCCCTTCAGTGCTTCACAGAAATGAATGCAAGGTGGATTGAAAGAGTTGCATTTACGGTATATTTTACCTAAAAATGTTTCTTTAGCCTCAATTTATTCACTTTTACCAGAGATAGTATGATAAATTCGATGGCAAAATTTGTTGCCCAGTTTATTCTGAATGCGGCGATACCCATATGTGGTCAGAAACCTCTGATTGGACAAACAGCCGGACTCAGAATGGATGGAGCAATATATGAATTTTGGAAAGCAAATTTGGCTGAAATAGACGACGGGCCCCAGGTTGCATTTCCCGGACCCCTAAGGTACCTAAAGAGCAGAAAACCCCATATAAGTGACACTATTTTGGAAACTAGACTCCTCAGATTATATCTAGGGGTATAGTGAGCATTGTGAACCCACAGGATCAGAATTTGATAACAATAGGTCGTCATATTGAACATTTTCTTTTTGTCACAAAAGTGTTGCTTTAGCACCAAATTTTTTACTTTTACAAAAGGTAAAACCAAAAAGTGACCCCACAGTTTGTTACCCACTTTCTTATGAGCACAGCGATACCCCGCCTGTGGTCAGAAGCCTCTTTGGAGAAATGGGAGGACTCGAAGCGGAAGGAACAATATTTGAATTTTAGAAACGCTGAAATAAATTGCAGGCGCCATGTCACATTTGCAGGGCCCCTAGGGCCTAAACAGTAGAAACCCCCCACAAGTCACCCCATTTTAGAAACTAGACGCCTGAAGGGTTCACTCACATCTGCATATAAAATCTGCGACTGCCATAAAGGTTTATACAAACAAACTATTGCCCCTATCACCAGCTCAGTGTAAAAAAGAGAAAATAATACATAAAAATCACTGAAAAAGGCCATTAGGTATTTTAGGTATTTTAAAACTGGTATTTATCCTAAAGAGTCTAAAGTGTCCATTCAATTTGGCATCACAGGGAATCTTTAGGGTGCCGACCCCCGCTGTCAGGTAGGGGTAGGGGGAATCTAATAGACAGGGATTACCCTTTCCTCCCCTTTATTCAGTTCACCATCAATTTTTAAGTCGTGGTTTCATGTTTGAATGTTCATTTGAAGTTAATAATAAATATAAGATTTTAGGGAAATTCTGTCTTTCTAATAACTTCTAGTTCTATAAAAAGCAATAGATTTACCCCCCGATGTAGATCCAACAACACTGTGCAGAATAACCAACGCTAATCCACAAACCGACACGAGCAATTCTAGGTGAGTGCGTCTCTGATGAGATCCAACTGCAGAATGAGCCCAGCAGTGAGGAGACAGAATGTAGAACACATTCCTATTGTGACATCACAGAGTTCTGCTCATTTGCATAAACAGGAAGTGATGTATCACAGCCTTTCTCTTACTTCCTGCCCATTGATAGTAATGGAGCACATTCATTCCAATGGTATATTATTAATGATGGAGCCGCACATCCATTAAACATTTAACCCCTTAGTGACAGAGCCAATTTCCACATCAATGACCATTTTTAACAATTCTGCCCAGTGTCACTTTATGAGGTTATAACTCTGGAGCTTCAACGGACCCCAGCGATCCTGAGATTGTTATTTCATGACATATTGTACTTCATGTTAGTGATAAATTTAGGACGATATTTTTTATATTTATTAGTGAAAAAAATTGAATTTTGGCGAAAAGTTTGAAAATTTAGCAATTTTCAACTTTTGAGTTTTTATGCCCTTAAATCAGAGATTAATGTCACACAAAATAGTTAATAAATCACATTTCCCACATGTCTAATTTACATCAGCACAATCTTGGAAACAGCATTTTTTTTTGTTAAGAAATTAGAAGGGTTCAAAGGTCATCAGCAATTTCTCATTTTTACATCAAAATTTACAAAACCATTTTTTAGCGATTACATCACATTTCAAGGGACTTTGAGGGGCCTAAGTGACAGCAAATACCCAAAAGTGACACCATTCCAAAAGCTGCCCCTGTCAAGGTACTCATAACCACATTCAAGAGGATTATTAACCCCTTCAGTGCTTCACAGAAATGAATGCAAGGTGGATTGAAAGAGTTGCATTTACGGTATATTTTACCTAAAAATGTTTCTTTAGCCTCAATTTATTCACTTTTACCAGAGATAGTATGATAAATTCGATGGCAAAATTTGTTGCCCAGTTTATTCTGAATGCGGCGATACCCATATGTGGTCAGAAACCTCTGATTGGACAAACAGCCGGACTCAGAATGGATGGAGCAATATATGAATTTTGGAAAGCAAATTTGGCTGAAATAGACGACGGGCCCCAGGTTGCATTTCCCGGACCCCTAAGGTACCTAAAGAGCAGAAAACCCCATATAAGTGACACTATTTTGGAAACTAGACTCCTCAGATTATATCTAGGGGTATAGTGAGCATTGTGAACCCACAGGATCAGAATTTGATAACAATAGGTCGTCATATTGAACATTTTCTTTTTGTCACAAAAGTGTTGCTTTAGCACCAAATTTTTTACTTTTACAAAAGGTAAAACCAAAAAGTGACCCCACAGTTTGTTACCCACTTTCTTATGAGCACAGCGATACCCCGCCTGTGGTCAGAAGCCTCTTTGGAGAAATGGGAGGACTCGAAGCGGAAGGAACAATATTTGAATTTTAGAAACGCTGAAATAAATTGCAGGCGCCATGTCACATTTGCAGGGCCCCTAGGGCCTAAACAGTAGAAACCCCCCACAAGTCACCCCATTTTAGAAACTAGACGCCTGAAGGGTTCACTCACATCTGCATATAAAATCTGCGACTGCCATAAAGGTTTATACAAACAAACTATTGCCCCTATCACCAGCTCAGTGTAAAAAAGAGAAAATAATACATAAAAATCACTGAAAAAGGCCATTAGGTATTTTAGGTATTTTAAAACTGGTATTTATCCTAAAGAGTCTAAAGTGTCCATTCAATTTGGCATCACAGGGAATCTTTAGGGTGCCGACCCCCGCTGTCAGGTAGGGGTAGGGGGAATCTAATAGACAGGGATTACCCTTTCCTCCCCTTTATTCAGTTCACCATCAATTTTTAAGTCGTGGTTTCATGTTTGAATGTTCATTTGAAGTTAATAATAAATATAAGATTTTAGGGAAATTCTGTCTTTCTAATAACTTCTAGTTCTATAAAAAGCAATAGATTTACCCCCCGATGTAGATCCAACAACACTGTGCAGAATAACCAACGCTAATCCACAAACCCACACGAGCAATTCTAGGTGAGTGCGTCTCTGATGAGATCCAACTGCAGAATGAGCCCAGCAGTGAGGAGACAGAATGTAGAACACATTCCTATTGTGACATCACAGAGTTCTGCTCATTTGCATAAACAGGAAGTGATGTATCACAGCCTTTCTCTTACTTCCTGCCCATTGATAGTAATGGAGCACATTCATTCCAATGGTATATTATTAATGATGGAGCCGCACATCCATTAAACATTTAACCCCTTAGTGACAGAGCCAATTTCCACATTCAATGACCATTTTTAACAATTCTGCCCAGTGTCACTTTATGAGGTTATAACTCTGGAGCTTCAACGGACCCCAGCGATCCTGAGATTGTTATTTCATGACATATTGTACTTCATGTTAGTGATAAATTTAGGACGATATTTTTTATATTTATTAGTGAAAAAAATTGAATTTTGGCGAAAAGTTTGAAAATTTAGCAATTTTCAACTTTTGAGTTTTTATGCCCTTAAATCAGAGATTAATGTCACACAAAATAGTTAATAAATCACATTTCCCACATGTCTAATTTACATCAGCACAATCTTGGAAACAGCATTTTTTTTTGTTAAGAAATTAGAAGGGTTCAAAGGTCATCAGCAATTTCTCATTTTTACATCAAAATTTACAAAACCATTTTTTAGCGATTACATCACATTTCAAGGGACTTTGAGGGGCCTAAGTGACAGCAAATACCCAAAAGTGACACCATTCCAAAAGCTGCCCCTGTCAAGGTACTCATAACCACATTCAAGAGGATTATTAACCCCTTCAGTGCTTCACAGAAATGAATGCAAGGTGGATTGAAAGAGTTGCATTTACGGTATATTTTACCTAAAAATGTTTCTTTAGCCTCAATTTATTCACTTTTACCAGAGATAGTATGATAAATTCGATGGCAAAATTTGTTGCCCAGTTTATTCTGAATGCGGCGATACCCGATATGTGGTCAGAAACCTCTGATTGGACAAACAGCCGGACTCAGAATGGATGGAGCAATATATGAATTTTGGAAAGCAAATTTGGCTGAAATAGACGACGGGCCCCAGGTTGCATTTCCCGGACCCCTAAGGTACCTAAAGAGCAGAAAACCCCATATAAGTGACACTATTTTGGAAACTAGACTCCTCAGATTATATCTAGGGGTATAGTGAGCATTGTGAACCCACAGGATCAGAATTTGATAACAATAGGTCGTCATATTGAACATTTTCTTTTTGTCACAAAAGTGTTGCTTTAGCACCAAATTTTTTACTTTTACAAAAGGTAAAACCAAAAAGTGACCCCACAGTTTGTTACCCACTTTCTTATGAGCACAGCGATACCCCGCCTGTGGTCAGAAGCCTCTTTGGAGAAATGGGAGGACTCGAAGCGGAAGGAACAATATTTGAATTTTAGAAACGCTGAAATAAATTGCAGGCGCCATGTCACATTTGCAGGGCCCCTAGGGGCCTAAACAGTAGAAACCCCCCACAAGTCACCCCATTTTAGAAACTAGACGCCTGAAGGGTTCACTCACATCTGCATATAAAATCTGCGACTGCCATAAAGGTTTATACAAACAAACTATTGCCCCTATCACCAGCTCGGTGTAAAAAAGAGAAAATAATACATAAAAATCACTGAAAAAGGCCATTAGGTATTTTAGGTATTTTAAAACTGGTATTTATCCTAAAGAGTCTAAATGTCCATTCAATTTGGCATCACAGGGAATCTTTAGGGTGCCGACCCCCGCTGTCAGGTAGGGGTAGGGGGAATCTAATAGACAGGGATTACCCTTTCCTCCCCTTTATTCAGTTCACCATCAATTTTTAAGTCGTGGTTTCATGTTTGAATGTTCATTTGAAGTTAATAATAAATATAAGATTTTAGGGAAATTCTGTCTTTCTAATAACTTCTAGTTCTATAAAAAGCAATAGATTTACCCCCCGATGTAGATCCAACAACACTGTGCAGAATAACCAACGCTAATCCACAAACCAACACGAGCAATTCTAGGTGAGTGCGTCTCTGATGAGATCCAACTGCAGAATGAGCCCAGCAGTGAGGAGACAGAATGTAGAACACATTCCTATTGTGACATCACAGAGTTCTGCTCATTTGCATAAACAGGAAGTGATGTGATCACAGCCTTTCTCTTACTTCCTGCCCATTGATAGTAATGGAGCACATTCATTCCAATGGTATATTATTAATGATGGAGCCGCACATCCATTAAACATTTAACCCCTTAGTGACAGAGCCAATTTCCACATCAATGACCATTTTTAACAATTCTGCCCAGTGTCACTTTATGAGGTTATAACTCTGGAGCTTCAACGGACCCCAGCGATCCTGAGATTGTTATTTCATGACATATTGTACTTCATGTTAGTGATAAATTTAGGACGATATTTTTATATTTATTAGTGAAAAAAATTGAATTTTGGCGAAAAGTTTGAAAATTTAGCAATTTTCAACTTTTGAGTTTTTATGCCTTAAATCAAATTAATGTCACACAAAATAGTTAATAAATCACATTTCCCACATGTCTAATTTACATCAGCACAATCTTGGAAACAGCATTTTTTTTTGTTAAGAAATTAGAAGGGTTCAAAGGTCATCAGCAATTTCTCATTTTTACATCAAAATTTACAAAACCATTTTTTAGCGATTACATCACATTTCAAGGGACTTTGAGGGGCCTAAGTGACAGCAAATACCCAAAAGTGACACCATTCCAAAAGCTGCCCCTGTCAAGGTACTCATAACCACATTCAAGAGGATTATTAACCCCTTCAGTGCTTCACAGAAATGAATGCAAGGTGGATTGAAAGAGTTGCATTTACGGTATATTTTACCTAAAAATGTTTCTTTAGCCTCAATTTATTCACTTTTACCAGAGATAGTATGATAAATTCGATGGCAAAATTTGTTGCCCAGTTTATTCTGAATGCGGCGATACCCGATATGTGGTCAGAAACCTCTGATTGGACAAACAGCCGGACTCAGAATGGATGGAGCAATATATGAATTTTGGAAAGCAAATTTGGCTGAAATAGACGACGGGCCCCAGGTTGCATTTCCCGGACCCCTAAGGTACCTAAAGAGCAGAAAACCCCATATAAGTGACACTATTTGGAAACTAGACTCCTCAGATTATATCTAGGGGTATAGTGAGCATTGTGAACCCACAGGATCAGAATTTGATAACAATAGGTCGTCATATTGAACATTTTCTTTTTGTCACAAAAGTGTTGCTTTAGCACCAAATTTTTTACTTTTACAAAAGGTAAAACCAAAAAGTGACCCCACAGTTTGTTACCCACTTTCTTATGAGCACAGCGATACCCGCCTGTGGTCAGAAGCCTCTTTGGAGAAATGGGAGGACTCGAAGCGGAAGGAACAATATTTGAATTTTAGAAACGCTGAAATAAATTGCAGGCGCCATGTCACATTTGCAGGGCCCCTAGGGGCCTAAACAGTAGAAACCCCCCACAAGTTACCCCATTTTAGAAACTAGACGCCTGAAGGGTTCACTCACATCTGCATATAAAATCTGCGACTGCCATAAAGGTTTATACAAACAAACTATTGCCCCTATCACCAGCTCAGTGTAAAAAAGAGAAAATAATACATAAAAATCACTGAAAAAGGCCATTAGGTATTTTAGGTATTTTAAAACTGGTATTTATCCTAAAGAGTCTAAAGTGTCCATTCAATTTGGCATCACAGGGAATCTTTAGGGTGCCGACCCCCGCTGTCAGGTAGGGGTAGGGGAATCTAATAGACAGGGATTACCCTTTCCTCCCCTTTATTCAGTTCACCATCAATTTTTAAGTCGTGGTTTCATGTTTGAATGTTCATTTGAAGTTAATAATAAATATAAGATTTTAGGGAAATTCTGTCTTTCTAATAACTTCTAGTTCTATAAAAAGCAATAGATTTACCCCCCGATGTAGATCCAACAACACTGTGCAGAATAACCAACGCTAATCCACAAACCAACACGAGCAATTCTAGGTGAGTGCGTCTCTGATGAGATCCAACTGCAGAATGAGCCCAGCAGTGAGGAGACAGAATGTAGAACACATTCCTATTGTGACATCACAGAGTTCTGCTCATTTGCATAAACAGGAAGTGATGTGATCACAGCCTTTCTCTTACTTCCTGCCCATTGATAGTAATGGAGCACATTCATTCCAATGGTATATTATTAATGATGGAGCCGCACATCCATTAAACATTTAACCCCTTAGTGACAGAGCCAATTTCCACATCAATGACCATTTTTAACAATTCTGCCCAGTGTCACTTTATGAGGTTATAACTCTGGAGCTTCAACGGACCCCAGCGATCCTGAGATTGTTATTTCATGACATATTGTACTTCATGTTAGTGATAAATTTAGGACGATATTTTTTATATTTATTAGTGAAAAAAATTGAATTTTGGCGAAAAGTTTGAAAATTTAGCAATTTTCAACTTTTGAGTTTTTATGCCCTTAAATCAGAGATTAATGTCACACAAAATAGTTAATAAATCACATTTCCCACATGTCTAATTTACATCAGCACAATCTTGGAAACAGCATTTTTTTTTGTTAAGAAATTAGAAGGGTTCAAAGGTCATCAGCAATTTCTCATTTTTACATCAAAATTTACAAAACCATTTTTTAGCGATTACATCACATTTCAAGGGACTTTGAGGGCCTAAGTGACAGCAAATACCCAAAAGTGACACCATTCCAAAAGCTGCCCCTGTCAAGGTACTCATAACCACATTCAAGAGGATTATTAACCCCTTCAGTGCTTCACAGAAATGAATGCAAGGTGGATTGAAAGAGTTGCATTTACGGTATATTTTACCTAAAAATGTTTCTTTAGCCTCAATTTATTCACTTTTACCAGAGATAGTATGATAAATTCGATGGCAAAATTTGTTGCCCAGTTTATTCTGAATGCGGCGATACCCGATATGTGGTCAGAAACCTCTGATTGGACAAACAGCCGGACTCAGAATGGATGGAGCAATATATGAATTTTGGAAAGCAAATTTGGCTGAAATAGACGACGGGCCCCAGGTTGCATTTCCCGGACCCCTAAGGTACCTAAAGAGCAGAAAACCCCATATAAGTGACACTATTTTGGAAACTAGACTCCTCAGATTATATCTAGGGGTATAGTGAGCATTGTGAACCCACAGGATCAGAATTTGATAACAATAGGTCGTCATATTGAACATTTTCTTTTTGTCACAAAAGTGTTGCTTTAGCACCAAATTTTTTACTTTTACAAAAGGTAAAACCAAAAAGTGACCCCACAGTTTGTTACCCACTTTCTTATGAGCACAGCGATACCCCGCCTGTGGTCAGAAGCCTCTTTGGAGAAATGGGAGGACTCGAAGCGGAAGGAACAATATTTGAATTTTAGAAACGCTGAAATAAATTGCAGGCGCCATGTCACATTTGCAGGGCCCCTAGGGGCCTAAACAGTAGAAACCCCCCACAAGTACCCCATTTTAGAAACTAGACGCCTGAAGGGTTCACTCACATCTGCATATAAAATCTGCGACTGCCATAAAGGTTTATACAAACAAACTATTGCCCCTATCACCAGCTCAGTGTAAAAAAGAGAAAATAATACATAAAAATCACTGAAAAAGGCCATTAGGTATTTTAGGTATTTTAAAACTGGTATTTATCCTAAAGAGTCTAAAGTGTCCATTCAATTTGGCATCACAGGGAATCTTTAGGGTGCCGACCCCCGCTGTCAGGTAGGGGTAGGGGGAATCTAATAGACAGGGATTACCCTTTCCTCCCCTTTATTCAGTTCACCATCAATTTTTAAGTCGTGGTTTCATGTTTGAATGTTCATTTGAAGTTAATAATAAATATAAGATTTTAGGGAAATTCTGTCTTTCTAATAACTTCTAGTTCTATAAAAAGCAATAGATTTACCCCCCGATGTAGATCCAACAACACTGTGCAGAATAACCAACGCTAATCCACAAACCGACACGAGCAATTCTAGGTGAGTGCGTCTCTGATGAGATCCAACTGCAGAATGAGCCCAGCAGTGAGGAGACAGAATGTAGAACACATTCCTATTGTGACATCACAGAGTTCTGCTCATTTGCATAAACAGGAAGTGATGTGATCACAGCCTTTCTCTTACTTCCTGCCCATTGATAGTAATGGAGCACATTCATTCCAATGGTATATTATTAATGATGGAGCCGCACATCCATTAAACATTTAACCCCTTAGTGACAGAGCCAATTTCCACATCAATGACCATTTTTAACAATTCTGCCCAGTGTCACTTTATGAGGTTATAACTCTGGAGCTTCAACGGACCCCAGCGATCCTGAGATTGTTATTTCATGACATATTGTACTTCATGTTAGTGATAAATTTAGGACGATATTTTTTATATTTATTAGTGAAAAAAATTGAATTTTGGCGAAAAGTTTGAAAATTTAGCAATTTTCAACTTTTGAGTTTTTATGCCCTTAAATCAGAGATTAATGTCACACAAAATAGTTAATAAATCACATTTCCCACATGTCTAATTTACATCAGCACAATCTTGGAAACAGCATTTTTTTTTGTTAAGAAATTAGAAGGGTTCAAAGGTCATCAGCAATTTCTCATTTTTACATCAAAATTTACAAAACCATTTTTTAGCGATTACATCACATTTCAAGGGACTTTGGGGGCCTAAGTGACAGCAAATACCCAAAAGTGACACCATTCCAAAAGCTGCCCCTGTCAAGGTACTCATAACCACATTCAAGAGGATTATTAACCCCTTCAGTGCTTCACAGAAATGAATGCAAGGTGGATTGAAAGAGTTGCATTTACGGTATATTTTACCTAAAAATGTTTCTTTAGCCTCAATTTATTCACTTTTACCAGAGATAGTATGATAAATTCGATGGCAAAATTTGTTGCCCAGTTTATTCTGAATGCGGCGATACCCGATATGTGGTCAGAAACCTCTGATTGGACAAACAGCCGGACTCAGAATGGATGGAGCAATATATGAATTTTGGAAAGCAAATTTGGCTGAAATAGACGACGGGCCCCAGGTTGCATTTCCCGGACCCCTAAGGTACCTAAAGAGCAGAAAACCCCATATAAGTGACACTATTTGGAAACTAGACTCCTCAGATTATATCTAGGGGTATAGTGAGCATTGTGAACCCACAGGATCAGAATTTGATAACAATAGGTCGTCATATTGAACATTTTCTTTTTGTCACAAAAGTGTTGCTTTAGCACCAAATTTTTTACTTTTACAAAAGGTAAAACCAAAAAGTGACCCCACAGTTTGTTACCCACTTTCTTATGAGCACAGCGATACCCCGCCTGTGGTCAGAAGCCTCTTTGGAGAAATGGGAGGACTCGAAGCGGAAGGAACAATATTTGAATTTTAGAAACGCTGAAATAAATTGCAGGCGCCATGTCACATTTGCAGGGCCCCTAGGGGCCTAAACAGTAGAAACCCCCCACAAGTCACCCCATTTTAGAAACTAGACGCCTGAAGGGTTCACTCACATCTGCATATAAAATCTGCGACTGCCATAAAGGTTTATACAAACAAACTATTGCCCCTATCACCAGCTCAGTGTAAAAAAGAGAAAATAATACATAAAAATCACTGAAAAAGGCCATTAGGTATTTTAGGTATTTTAAAACTGGTATTTATCCTAAAGAGTCTAAAGTGTCCATTCAATTTGGCATCACAGGGAATCTTTAGGGTGCCGACCCCCGCTGTCAGGTAGGGGTAGGGGGAATCTAATAGACAGGGATTACCCTTTCCTCCCCTTTATTCAGTTCACCATCAATTTTTAAGTCGTGGTTTCATGTTTGAATGTTCATTTGAAGTTAATAATAAATATAAGATTTTAGGGAAATTCTGTCTTTCTAATAACTTCTAGTTCTATAAAAAGCAATAGATTTACCCCCGATGTAGATCCAACAACACTGTGCAGAATAACCAACGCTAATCCACAAACCGAACACGAGCAATTCTAGGTGAGTGCGTCTCTGATGAGATCCAACTGCAGAATGAGCCCAGCAGTGAGGAGACAGAATGTAGAACACATTCCTATTGTGACATCACAGAGTTCTGCTCATTTGCATAAACAGGAAGTGATGTGATCACAGCCTTTCTCTTACTTCCTGCCCATTGATAGTAATGGAGCACATTCATTCCAATGGTATATTATTAATGATGGAGCCGCACATCCATTAAACATTTAACCCCTTAGTGACAGAGCCAATTTCCACATCAATGACCATTTTTAACAATTCTGCCCAGTGTCACTTATGAGGTTATAACTCTGGAGCTTCAACGGACCCCAGCGATCCTGAGATTGTTATTTCATGACATATTGTACTTCATGTTAGTGATAAATTTAGGACGATATTTTTTATATTATTAGTGAAAAAAATTGAATTTTGGCGAAAAGTTTGAAAATTTAGCATTTTCAAACTTTGAGTTTTTATGCCTTAAATCAGAGATTAATGTCACACAAAATAGTTAATAAATCACATTTCCCACATGTCTATTTACATCAGCACAATCTTGGAAACAGCATTTTTTTTTTGTTAAGAAATTAGAAGGGTTCAAAGGTCATCAGCAATTTCTCATTTTTACATCAAAATTTACAAAACCATTTTTTATGCGATTACATCACATTTCAAGGACTTTGAGGGGCCTAAGTGACAGCAAATACCAAAAGTGACACCATTCCAAAAGCTGCCCTGTCAAGGTACTCATAACCACATTCAAGAGGATTATTAACCCCTTCAGTGCTCACAGAAATAATGCAATGATGGTTATCGTTACGGTATTAGTGAGCTAAATTGTATAAATCCAAGGATTCCAGAAATTTGAATGAAGCAATTGGTTGCGCAGTCATTCACTGATAAGCATTTGCCTTTTGGTGCCCTCAGATATATTAGGTATAGTGAGCTTGTAGCAGGATCAAATAATGTCGTATATTGAACATTTTACAAAGCTAGCAATTTGTATAAAATAAACCAAAAAGTGACCCCAAGTTTGTTACCACTTTCTTATGAGCACAGCGATACCCGCCTGTGGTCAGAAGCCTCTTTGGAGAAATGGGAGGACTCGAAGCGGAAGGAACAATATTTGAATTTTAGAAACGCTGAAATAAATTGCAGGCGCCATGTCACATTTGCAGGGCCCCTAGGGGCCTAAACAGTAGAAACCCCCCACAAGTTACCCATTTTAGAAACTAGACGCCTGAAGGGTTCACTCACATCTGCATATAAAATCTGCGACTGCCATAAAGGTTTATACAAACAAACTATTGCCCCTATCACCAGCTCGGTGTAAAAAGAGAAAATAATACATAAAAATCACTGAAAAAGGCCATTAGGTATTTTAGGTATTTTAAAACTGGTATTTATCCTAAAGAGTCTAAAGTGTCCATTCAATTTGGCATCAGGAATCTTTAGGGTGCCGGCCCCGCTGTCAGGTAGGGGTAGGGGGAATCTAATAGACAGGGATTACCCTTTCCTCCCCTTTATTCAGTTCACCATCAATTTTTAAGTCGTGGTTTCATGTTTGAATGTTCATTTGAAGTTAATAATAAAATATAAGATTTTAGGGAAATTCTGTCTTTCTAATAACTTCTAGTTCTATAAAAAGCAATAGATTTACCCCCGATGTAGATCCAACAACACTGTGCAGAATAACCAACGCTAATCCACAAACCGACACGAGCAATTCTAGGTGAGTGCGTCTCTGATGAGATCCAACTGCAGAATGAGCCCAGCAGTGAGGAGACAGAATGTAGAACACATTCCTATTGTGACATCACAGAGTTCTGCTCATTTGCATAAACAGGAAGTGATGTGATCACAGCCTTTCTCTTACTTCCTGCCCATTGATAGTAATGGAGCACATTCATTCCAATGGTATATTATTAATGATGGAGCCGCACATCCATTAAACATTTAACCCCTTAGTGACAGAGCCAATTTCCACATCAATGACCATTTTTAACAATTCTGCCCAGTGTCACTTTATGAGGTTATAACTCTGGAGCTTCAACGGACCCCAGCGATCCTGAGATTGTTATTTCATGACATATTGTACTTCATGTTAGTGATAAATTTAGGACGATATTTTTTATATTTATTAGTGAAAAAAATTGAATTTTGGCGAAAAGTTTGAAAATTTAGCAATTTTCAACTTTTGAGTTTTTATGCCCTTAAATCAGAGATTAATGTCACACAAAATAGTTAATAAATCACATTTCCCACATGTCTAATTTACATCAGCACAATCTTGGAAACAGCATTTTTTTTTGTTAAGAAATTAGAAGGGTTCAAAGGTCATCAGCAATTTCTCATTTTTACATCAAAATTTACAAAACCATTTTTTAGCGATTACATCACATTTCAAGGGACTTTGAGGGGCCTAAGTGACAGCAAATACCCAAAAGTGACACCATTCCAAAAGCTGCCCCTGTCAAGGTACTCATAACCACATTCAAGAGGATTATTAACCCCTTCAGTGCTTCACAGAAATGAATGCAAGGTGGATTGAAAGAGTTGCATTTACGGTATATTTTACCTAAAAATGTTTCTTTAGCCTCAATTTATTCACTTTTACCAGAGATAGTATGATAAATTCGATGGCAAAATTTGTTGCCCAGTTTATTCTGAATGCGGCGATACCCATATGTGGTCAGAAACCTCTGATTGGACAAACAGCCGGACTCAGAATGGATGGAGCAATATATGAATTTTGGAAAGCAAATTTGGCTGAAATAGACGACGGGCCCCAGGTTGCATTTCCCGGACCCCTAAGGTACCTAAAGAGCAGAAAACCCATATAAGTGACACTAATTTGGAAACTAGACTCCTCAGATTATATCTAGGGGTATAGTGAGCATTGTGAACCCACAGGATCAGAATTTGATAACAATAGGTCGTCATATTAACATTTTCTTTTTGTCACAAAAGTGTTGCTTTAGCACCAAATTTTTTACTTTTACAAAAGGTAAAACCAAAAAGTGACCCACAGTTTGTTACCCACTTTCTTATGAGCACAGCGATACCCCGCCTGTGGTCAGAAGCTCTTTGGAGAAATGGGAGGACTCGAAGCGGAAGGAACAATATTTGAATTTTAGAAACGCTGAAATAAATTGCAGGCGCCATGTCACATTTGCAGGGCCCCTAGGGGCCTAAACAGTAGAAACCCCCCACAAGTCACCCCATTTTAGAAACTAGACGCCTGAAGGGTTCACTCACATCTGCATAAAAATCTCGATGCCATAAAGGTTTATACAACAACTATTCCCTATCACCACTCGGTGTAAAAAAGAGACAATATACATAAACACTAAAAACCATTAGGTATTTAGGTATTTAAAACTGTATTATCCAAAGGCTATATGTCCATTCAATTTGGCATCAGGGATCTTAGGGTGCGACCCGCTGTCAGGTAGGGTAGGGGAATTAATAGACAGGGATTACCCTTTCTCCTTATTCAGTTCACATCAATTTTTAAGTCGGTTTCAATCTGCATATAAAATCTGCGACGCCATAAGGTTTATACAAAAACTATTGCCCTATCACAGTCGTGTAAAGGAAATATACATAAAAATCATGAAAAAGCATAGTATTTTAGGTTTTAAAACTGGTATTTATCCTAAAGAGTCTAAAGTGTCCATTCAATTTGGCATCACAGGGAATCTTTAGGGTGCCGACCCCCGCTGTCAGGTAGGGGTAGGGGGAATCTAATAGACAGGGATTACCCTTTCCTCCCTTTATTCAGTTCACCATCAATTTTTAAGTCGTGGTTTCATGTTTGAATGTTCATTTGAAGTTAATAATAAATATAAGATTTTAGGGAAATTCTGTCTTTCTAATAACTTCTAGTTCTATAAAAAGCAATAGATTTACCCCCCGATGTAGATCCAACAACACTGTGCAGAATAACCAACGCTAATCCACAAACCGACACGAGCAATTCTAGGTGAGTGCGTCTCTGATGAGATCCAACTGCAGAATGAGCCCAGCAGTGAGGAGACAGAATGTAGAACACATCCTATTGTGACATCACAGAGTTCTGCTCATTTGCATAAACAGGAAGTGATGTGATCACAGCCTTTCTCTTACTTCCTGCCCATTGATAGTAATGGAGCACATTCATTCCAATGGTATATTATTAATGATGGAGCCGCACATCCATTAAACATTTAACCCCTTAGTGACAGAGCCAATTTCCACATCAATGACCATTTTTAACAATTCTGCCCAGTGTCACTTTATGAGGTTATAACTCTGGAGCTTCAACGGACCCCAGCGATCCTGAGATTGTTATTTCATGACATATTGTACTTCATGTTAGTGATAAATTTAGGACGATATTTTTTATATTTATTAGTGAAAAAAATTGAATTTTGGCGAAAAGTTTGAAAATTTAGCAATTTTCAACTTTTGAGTTTTTATGCCCTTAAATCAGAGATTAATGTCACACAAAATAGTTAATAAATCACATTTCCCACATGTCTAATTTACATCAGCACAATCTTGGAAACAGCATTTTTTTTTGTTAAGAAATTAGAAGGGTTCAAAGGTCATCAGCAATTTCTCATTTTTACATCAAAATTTACAAAACCATTTTTTAGCGATTACATCACATTTCAAGGGACTTTGAGGGGCCTAAGTGACAGCAAATACCCAAAAGTGACACCATTCCAAAAGCTGCCCCTGTCAAGGTACTCATAACCACATTCAAGAGGATTATTAACCCCTTCAGTGCTTCACAGAAATGAATGCAAGGTGGATTGAAAGAGTTGCATTTACGGTATATTTTACCTAAAAATGTTTCTTTAGCCTCAATTTATTCACTTTTACCAGAGATAGTATGATAAATTCGATGGCAAAATTTGTTGCCCAGTTTATTCTGAATGCGGCGATACCCCATATGTGGTCAGAAACCTCTGATTGGACAAACAGCCGGACTCAGAATGGATGGAGCAATATATGAATTTTGGAAAGCAAATTTGGCTGAAATAGACGACGGGCCCCAGGTTGCATTTCCCGGACCCCTAAGGTACCTAAAGAGCAGAAACCCCATATAAGTGACACTATTTTGGAAACTAGACTCCTCAGATTATATCTAGGGGTATAGTGAGCATTGTGAACCACAGGATCAGAATTTGATAACAATAGGTCGTCATATTGAACATTTTCTTTTTGTCACAAAAGTGTTGCTTTAGCACCAAATTTTTTACTTTTACAAAAGGTAAAACCAAAAAGTGACCCCACAGTTTGTTACCCACTTTCTTATGAGCACAGCGATACCCCGCCTGTGGTCAGAAGCCTCTTTGGAGAAATGGGAGGACTCGAAGCGGAAGGAACAATATTTGAATTTTAGAAACGCTGAAATAAATTGCAGGCGCCATGTCACATTTGCAGGGCCCCTAGGGGCCTAAACAGTAGAAACCCCCCACAAGTCACCCCATTTTAGAAACTAGACGCCTGAAGGGTTCACTCACATCTGCATATAAAATCTGCGACTGCCATAAAGGTTTATACAAACAAACTATTGCCCCTATCACCAGCTCGTGTAAAAAAGAGAAAATAATACATAAAAATCACTGAAAAAGGCCATTAGGTATTTTAGGTATTTTAAAACTGGTATTTATCCTAAAGAGTCTAAAGTGTCCATTCAATTTGGCATCAGGGAATCTTTAGGGTGCCGGACCCCCGCTGTCAGGTAGGGGTATGGGGAATCTAATAGACAGGGATTACCCTTTCCTCCCCTTTATTCAGTTCACCATCAATTTTTAAGTCGTGGTTTCATGTTTGAATGTTCATTTGAAGTTAATAATTAAATATAAGAATTTTTAGGGAAATTCTGTCTTTCTCTAATAACTTCTAGTTCTATAAAAGGGCAATTAGATTTACCCCCGCCATATAGTAGAAATCCCAACAACACTGTGCAGAATAACCTAGACCTAATCCACAAACCAACACGAGCAATTCTAGGTGAGTGCGTCTCTGATGAGATCCAACTGCAGAATGAGCCCAGCAGTGAGGAGACAGAATGTAGAACACATTCCTATTGTGACATCACAGAGTTCTGCTCATTTGCATAAACAGGAAGTGATGTGATCACAGCCTTTCTCTTACTTCCTGCCCATTGATAGTAATGGAGCACATTCATTCCAATGGTATATTATTAATGATGGAGCCGCACATCCATTAAACATTTAACCCCTTAGTGACAGAGCCAATTTCCACATCAATGACCATTTTTAACAATTCTGCCCAGTGTCACTTTATGAGGTTATAACTCTGGAGCTTCAACGGACCCCAGCGATCCTGAGATTGTTATTTCATGACATATTGTACTTCATGTTAGTGATAAATTTAGGACGATATTTTTTATATTTATTAGTGAAAAAAATTGAATTTTGGCGAAAAGTTTGAAAATTTAGCAATTTTCAACTTTTGAGTTTTTATGCCCTTAAATCAGAGATTAATGTCACACAAAATAGTTAATAAATCACATTTCCCACATGTCTAATTTACATCAGCACAATCTTGGAAACAGCATTTTTTTTTGTTAAGAAATTAGAAGGGTTCAAAGGTCATCAGCAATTTCTCATTTTTACATCAAAATTTACAAAACCATTTTTTAGCGATTACATCACATTTCAAGGGACTTTGAGGGGCCTAAGTGACAGCAAATACCCAAAAGTGACACCATTCCAAAAGCTGCCCTGTCAAGGTACTCATAACCACATTCAAGAGGATTATTAACCCCTTCAGTGCTTCACAGAAATGAATGCAAGGTGGATTGAAAGAGTTGCATTTACGGTATATTTTACCTAAAAATGTTTCTTTAGCCTCAATTTATTCACTTTTACCAGAGATAGTATGATAAATTCGATGGCAAAATTTGTTGCCCAGTTTATTCTGAATGCGGCGATACCCATATGTGGTCAGAAACCTCTGATTGGACAAACAGCCGGACTCAGAATGGATGGAGCAATATATGAATTTTGGAAAGCAAATTTGGCTGAAATAGACGACGGGCCCCAGGTTGCATTTCCCGGACCCCTAAGGTACCTAAAGAGCAGAAAACCCCATATAAGTGACACTATTTTGGAAACTAGACTCCTCAGATTATATCTAGGGTATAGTGAGCATTGTGAACCCACAGGATCAGAATTTGATAACAATAGGTCGTCATATTAACATTTTCTTTTTGTCACAAAAGTGTTGCTTTAGCACCAAATTTTTTTACTTTTACAAAAGGTAAAACCAAAAAGTGACCCCACAGTTTGTTACCCACTTTCTTATGAGCACAGCGATACCCCGCCTGTGGTCAGAAGCCTCTTTGGAGAAATGGGAGGACTCGAAGCGGAAGGAACAATATTTGAATTTTAGAAACGCTGAAATAAATTGCAGGCGCCATGTCACATTTGCAGGGCCCTAGGGCCTAAACAGTAGAAACCCCCCACAAGTCACCCCATTTTAGAAACTAGACGCCTGAAGGGTTCACTCACATCTGCATATAAAATCTGCGACTGCCATAAAGGTTTATACAAACAAACTATTGCCCCTATCACCAGCTCGGTGTAAAAAAGAGAAAATAATACATAAAAATCACTGAAAAAGGCCATTAGGTATTTTAGGTATTTTATAAACTGGTATTTATCCTAAAGAGTCTAAATATGGTCCATTCAATTTTGGGCATCAAGGGAATCTTTAGGGTGCCGACCCCGCTGTCATAGGTAGGGGTAGGTGGAAATCTAATAGACAGGGGATTACCCTTTCCTCCCCTTTATTCAGTTCACCATCAATTTTTAAGTCGTGGTTTCATGTTTGAATGTTCATTTGAAGTTAATAATAAATATAAGATTTTAGGGAAATTCTGTCTTTCTAATAACTTCTAGTTCTATAAAAAGCAATAGATTTACCCCCCGATGTAGATCCAACAACACTGTGCAGAATAACCAACGCTAATCCACAAACCGACACGAGCAATTCTAGGTGAGTGCGTCTCTGATGAGATCCAACTGCAGAATGAGCCCAGCAGTGAGGAGACAGAATGTAGAACACATTCCTATTGTGACATCACAGAGTTCTGCTCATTTGCATAAACAGGAAGTGATGTGATCACAGCCTTTCTCTTACTTCCTGCCCATTGATAGTAATGGAGCACATTCATTCCAATGGTATATTATTAATGATGGAGCCGCACATCCATTAAACATTTAACCCCTTAGTGACAGAGCCAATTTCCACATCAATGACCATTTTTAACAATTCTGCCCAGTGTCACTTTATGAGGTTATAACTCTGGAGCTTCAACGGACCCCAGCGATCCTGAGATTGTTATTTCATGACATATTGTACTTCATGTTAGTGATAAATTTAGGACGATATTTTTTATATTTATTAGTGAAAAAAATTGAATTTTGGCGAAAAGTTTGAAAATTTAGCAATTTTCAACTTTTGAGTTTTTATGCCCTTAAATCAGAGATTAATGTCACACAAAATAGTTAATAAATCACATTTCCCACATGTCTAATTTACATCAGCACAATCTTGGAAACAGCATTTTTTTTTGTTAAGAAATTAGAAGGGTTCAAAGGTCATCAGCAATTTCTCATTTTTACATCAAAATTTACAAAACCATTTTTTAGCGATTACATCACATTTCAAGGGACTTTGAGGGGCCTAAGTGACAGCAAATACCCAAAAGTGACACCATTCCAAAAGCTGCCCCTGTCAAGGTACTCATAACCACATTCAAGAGGATTATTAACCCTTCAGTGCTTCACAGAAATGAATGCAAGGTGGATTGAAAGAGTTGCATTTACGGTATATTTTACCTAAAAATGTTTCTTTAGCCTCAATTTATTCACTTTTACCAGAGATAGTATGATAAATTCGATGGCAAAATTTGTTGCCCAGTTTATTCTGAATGCGGCGATACCCATATGTGGTCAGAAACCTCTGATTGGACAAACAGCCGGACTCAGAATGGATGGAGCAATATATGAATTTTGGAAAGCAAATTTGGCTGAAATAGACGACGGGCCCCAGGTTGCATTTCCCGGACCCCTAAGGTACCTAAAGAGCAGAAAACCCCATATAAGTGACACTATTTTGGAAACTAGACTCCTCAGATTATATCTAGGGGTATAGTGAGCATTGTAAATCCACAGGATCAGAATTTGATAACAATAGGTCGTCATATTGAACATTTTCTTTTTGTCACAAAAGTGTTGCTTTAGCACCAAATTTTTTACTTTTACAAAAGGTAAAACCAAAAAGTGACCCCACAGTTTGTTACCCACTTTCTTATGAGCACAGCGATACCCCGCCTGTGGTCAGAAGCCTCTTTGGAGAAATGGGAGGACTCGAAGCGGAAGGAACAATATTTGAATTTTAGAAACGCTGAAATAAATTGCAGGCGCCATGTCACATTTGCAGGGCCCCTAGGGGCCTAAACAGTAGAAACCCCCCACAAGTTCACCCCATTTTAGAAACTAGACGCCTGAAGGGTTCACTCACATCTGCATATAAAATCTGCGACTGCCATAAAGGTTTATACAAACAAACTATTGCCCCTATCACCAGCTCGGTGTAAAAAAGAGAAAATAATACATAAAAATCACTGAAAAGGCCATTAGGTATTTTAGGTATTTTAAAACTGGTATTTATCCTAAAGAGTCTAAAGTGTCCATTCAATTTGGCATCACAGGGAATCTTTAGGGTGCCGACCCCCGCTGTCAGGTAGGGGTAGGGGGAATCTAATAGACAGGGATTACCCTTTCCTCCCCTTTATTCAGTTCACCATCAATTTTTAAGTCGTGGTTTCATGTTTGAATGTTCATTTGAAGTTAATAATAAATATAAGATTTTAGGGAAATTCTGTCTTTCTAATAACTTCTAGTTCTATAAAAAGCAATAGATTTACCCCCGATGTAGATCCAACAACACTGTGCAGAATAACCAACGCTAATCCACAAACCGACACGAGCAATTCTAGGTGAGTGCGTCTCTGATGAGATCCAACTGCAGAATGAGCCCAGCAGTGAGGAGACAGAATGTAGAACACATTCCTATTGTGACATCACAGAGTTCTGCTCATTTGCATAAACAGGAAGTGATGTGATCACAGCCTTTCTCTTACTTCCTGCCCATTGATAGTAATGGAGCACATTCATTCCAATGGTATATTATTAATGATGGAGCCGCACATCCATTAAACATTTAACCCCTTAGTGACAGAGCCAATTTCCACATCAATGACCATTTTTAACAATTCTGCCCAGTGTCACTTTATGAGGTTATAACTCTGGACTTCAACGGACCCCAGCGATCCTGAGATTGTTATTTCATGACATATTGTACTTCATGTTAGTGATAAATTTAGGACGATATTTTTATATTTATTAGTGAAAAAAATTGAATTTTGGCGAAAAGTTTGAAAATTTAGCAATTTTCAACTTTTGAGTTTTTATGCCCTTAAATCAGAGATTAATGTCACACAAAATAGTTAATAAATCACATTTCCCAATGTCTAATTTACATCAGCACAATCTTGGAAACAGCATTTTTTTTTGTTAAGAAATTAGAAGGGTTCAAAGGTCATCAGCAATTTCTCATTTTTACATCAAAATTTACAAAACCATTTTTTAGCGATTACATCACATTTCAAGGGACTTGAGGGGCCTAAGTGACAGCAAATACCCAAAAGTGACACCATTCCAAAAGCTGCCCCTGTCAAGGTACTCATAACCACATTCAAGAGGATTATTAACCCCTTCAGTGCTTCACAGAAATGAATGCAAGGTGGATTGAAAGAGTTGCATTTACGGTATATTTTACCTAAAAATGTTTCTTTAGCCTCAATTTATTCACTTTTACCAGAGATAGTATGATAAATTCGATGGCAAAATTTGTTGCCCAGTTTATTCTGAATGCGGCGATACCCATATGTGGTCAGAAACCTCTGATTGGACAAACAGCCGGACTCAGAATGGATGGAGCAATATATGAATTTTGGAAAGCAAATTTGGCTGAATAGACGACGGGCCCCAGGTTGCATTTCCGGACCCTAAGGTACCTAAAGAGCAGAAAACCCCATATAAGTGACACTATTTGGAAACTAGACTCCTCAGATTAATCTAGGGTATAGTGAGCATTGTAACCACAGATCAGAATTTGATAACAATAGGTCGTCATATTGAACATTTTCTTTTTGTCACAAAAGTGTTGCTTTAGCACCAAATTTTTTACTTTTACAAAAGGTAAAACCAAAAAGTGACCCCACAGTTTGTTACCCACTTTCTTATGAGCACAGCGATACCCCCCTGTGGTCAGAAGCCTCTTTGGAGAAATGGGAGGACTCGAAGCGGAAGGAACAATATTTGAATTTTAGAAACGCTGAAATAAATTGCAGGCGCCATGTCACATTTGCAGGGCCCCTAGGGGCCTAAACAGTAGAACCCCCCACAAGTCACCCCATTTTAGAAACTAGACGCCTGAAGGGTTCACTCACATCTGCATATAAAATCTGCGACTGCCATAAAGGTTTATACAAACAAACTATTGCCCCTATCACCAGCTCAGTGTAAAAAAGAGAAAATAATACATAAAAATCACTGAAAAAGGCCATTAGGTATTTTAGGTATTTTAAAACTGGTATTTATCCTAAAGAGTCTAAAGTGTCCATTCAATTTGGCATCACAGGGAATCTTTAGGGTGCCGACCCCCGCTGTCAGGTAGGGGTAGGGGGAATCTAATAGACAGGGATTACCCTTTCCTCCCCTTTATTCAGTTCACCATCAATTTTTAAGTCGTGGTTTCATGTTTGAATGTTCATTTGAAGTTAATAATAAATATAAGATTTTAGGGAAATTCTGTCTTTCTAATAACTTCTAGTTCTATAAAAAGCAATAGATTTACCCCCCGATGTAGATCCAACAACACTGTGCAGAATAACCAACGCTAATCCACAAACCGACACGAGCAATTCTAGGTGAGTGCGTCTCTGATGAGATCCAACTGCAGAATGAGCCCAGCAGTGAGGAGACAGAATGTAGAACACATTCCTATTGTGACATCACAGAGTTCTGCTCATTTGCATAAACAGGAAGTGATGTGATCACAGCCTTTCTCTTACTTCCTGCCCATTGATAGTAATGGAGCACATTCATTCCAATGGTATATTATTAATGATGGAGCCGCACATCCATTAAACATTTAACCCCTTAGTGACAGAGCCAATTTCCACATCAATGACCATTTTTAACAATTCTGCCCAGTGTCACTTTATGAGGTTATAACTCTGGAGCTTCAACGGACCCCAGCGATCCTGAGATTGTTATTTCATGACATATTGTACTTCATGTTAGTGATAAATTTAGGACGATATTTTTTATATTTATTAGTGAAAAAAATTGAATTTTGGCGAAAAGTTTGAAAATTTAGCAATTTTCAACTTTTGAGTTTTTATGCCCTTAAATCAGAGATTAATGTCACACAAAATAGTTAATAAATCACATTTCCCACATGTCTAATTTACATCAGCACAATCTTGGAAACAGCATTTTTTTTTGTTAAGAAATTAGAAGGGTTCAAAGGTCATCAGCAATTTCTCATTTTTACATCAAAATTTACAAAACCATTTTTTAGCGATTACATCACATTTCAAGGGACTTTGAGGGGCCTAAGTGACAGCAAATACCCAAAAGTGACACCATTCCAAAAGCTGCCCCTGTCAAGGTACTCATAACCACATTCAAGAGGATTATTACCCCTTCAGTGCTTCACAGAAATGAATGCAAGGTGGATTGAAAGAGTTGCATTTACGGTATATTTTACCTAAAAATGTTTCTTTAGCCTCAATTTATTCACTTTTACCAGAGATAGTATGATAAATTCGATGGCAAAATTTGTTGCCCAGTTTATTCTGAATGCGGCGATACCCATATGTGGTCAGAAACCTCTGATTGGACAAACAGCCGGACTCAGAATGGATGGAGCAATATATGAATTTTGGAAAGCAAATTTGGCTGAAATAGACGACGGGCCCCAGGTTGCATTTCCGGACCCCTAAGGTACCTAAAGAGCAGAAAACCCCATATAAGTGACACTAATTTGGAAACTAGACTCCTCAGATTATATCTAGGGTATAGTGAGCATTGTAAATCCACAGGATCAGAATTTGATAACAATAGGTCGTCATATTGAACATTTTCTTTTTGTCACAAAAGTGTTGCTTTAGCACCAAATTTTTTACTTTTACAAAAGGTAAAACCAAAAAGTGACCCCACAGTTTGTTACCCACTTTCTTATGAGCACAGCGATACCCCGCCTGTGGTCAGAAGCCTCTTTGGAGAAATGGGAGGACTCGAAGCGGAAGGAACAATATTTGAATTTTAGAAACGCTGAAATAAATTGCAGGCGCCATGTCACATTTGCAGGGCCCCTAGGGGCCTAAACAGTAGAAACCCCCCACAAGTCACCCCATTTTAGAAACTAGACGCCTGAAGGGTTCACTCACATCTGCATATAAAATCTGCGACTGCCATAAAGGTTTATACAAACAAAACTATTGCCCTATCACCAGCTCAGTGTAAAAAAGAGAAAATATACATAAAAATCACTGAAAAAGGCCATTAGGTATTTTAGGTATTTTAAAACTGGTATTTATCCTAAAGAGTCTAAAGTGTCCATTCAATTTGGCATCACAGGGAATCTTTAGGGTGCCGACCCCCGCTGTCAGGTAGGGGTAGGGGGAATCTAATAGACAGGGATTACCTTTCCTCCCCTTTATTCAGTTCACCATCAATTTTTAAGTCGTGGTTTCATGTTTGAATGTTCATTTGAAGTTAATAATAAATATAAGATTTTAGGGAAATTCTGTCTTTCTAATAACTTCTAGTTCTATAAAAAGCAATAGATTTACCCCCCGATGTAGATCCAACAACACTGTGCAGAATAACCAACGCTAATCCACAAACCGACACGAGCAATTCTAGGTGAGTGCGTCTCTGATGAGATCCAACTGCAGAATGAGCCCAGCAGTGAGGAGACAGAATGTAGAACACATTCCTATTGTGACATCACAGAGTTCTGCTCATTTGCATAAACAGGAAGTGATGTGCATCACAGCCTTTCTCTTACTTCCTGCCCATTGATAGTAATGGAGCACATTCATTCCAATGGTATATTATTAATGATGGAGCCGCACATCCATTAAACATTTAACCCCTTAGTGACAGAGCCAATTTCCACATCAATGACCATTTTTAACAATTCTGCCCAGTGTCACTTTATGAGGTTATAACTCTGGAGCTTCAACGGACCCCAGCGATCCTGAGATTGTTATTTCATGACATATTGTACTTCATGTTAGTGATAAATTTAGGACGATATTTTTATATTTATTAGTGAAAAAAATTGAATTTTGGCGAAAAGTTTGAAAATTTAGCAATTTTCAACTTTTGAGTTTTTATGCCCTTAAATCAGAGATTAATGTCACACAAAATAGTTAATAAATCACATTTCCCACATGTCTAATTTACATCAGCACAATCTTGGAAACAGCATTTTTTTTTGTTAAGAAATTAGAAGGGTTCAAAGGTCATCAGCAATTTCTCATTTTTACATCAAAATTTACAAAACCATTTTTTAGCGATTACATCACATTTCAAGGGACTTTGAGGGGCCTAAGTGACAGCAAATACCCAAAAGTGACACCATTCCAAAAGCTGCCCCTGTCAAGGTACTCATAACCACATTCAAGAGGATTATTAACCCCTTCAGTGCTTCACAGAAATGAATGCAAGGTGGATTGAAAGAGTTGCATTTACGGTATATTTTACCTAAAAATGTTTCTTTAGCCTCAATTTATTCACTTTTACCAGAGATAGTATGATAAATTCGATGGCAAAATTTGTTGCCCAGTTTATTCTGAATGCGGCGATACCCATATGTGGTCAGAAACCTCTGATTGGACAAACAGCCGGACTCAGAATGGATGGAGCAATATATGAATTTTGGAAAGCAAATTTGGCTGAAATAGACGACGGGCCCCAGGTTGCATTTCCCGGACCCCTAAGGTACCTAAAGAGCAGAAAACCCCATATAAGTGACACTATTTTGGAAACTAGACTCCTCAGATTATATCTAGGGTATAGTGAGCATTGTGAACCCACAGGATCAGAATTTGATAACAATAGGTCGTCATATTGAACATTTTCTTTTTGTCACAAAAGTGTTGCTTTAGCACCAAATTTTTTACTTTTACAAAAGGTAAAACCAAAAAGTGACCCCACAGTTTGTTACCCACTTTCTTATGAGCACAGCGATACCCCGCCTGTGGTCAGAAGCCTCTTTGGAGAAATGGGAGGACTCGAAGCGGAAGGAACAATATTTGAATTTTAGAAACGCTGAAATAAATTGCAGGCGCCATGTCACATTTGCAGGGCCCCTAGGGGCCTAAACAGTAGAAACCCCCCACAAGTCACCCCATTTTAGAAACTAGACGCCTGAAGGGTTCACTCACATCTGCATATAAAATCTGCGACTGCCATAAAGGTTTATACAAACAAACTATTGCCCCTATCACAGCTCGTGAGCTCATAGTTTAGTAAAATAATCAAGAGAAATCATTAATTACATTTTCATAAATCACTAAAACAGGGCCCAATTTAGTGGTTTATTTTAGGTATTTTAAAACTGGTATTTATCCTAAAGAGTCTAAAGTGTCCATTCAATTTGGCATCACAGGGAATCTTTAGGGTGCCGACCCCCGCTGTCAGGTAGGGGTAGGGGAATCTAATAGACAGGGATTACCCTTTCCTCCCCTTTATTCAGTTCACCATCAATTTTTAAGTCGTGGTTTCATGTTTGAATGTTCATTTGAAGTTAATAATAAATATAAGATTTTAGGGAAATTCTGTCTTTCTAATAACTTCTAGTTCTATTTAAAAAACAATAGATTTACCCCCCGATGTAGATCCAACAACACTGTGCAGAATAACCAACGCTAATCCACAAACCGACACGAGCAATTCTAGGTGAGTGCGTCTCTGATGAGATCCAACTGCAGAATGAGCCCAGCAGTGAGGAGACAGAATGTAGAACACATTCCTCTTGTGACATCACAGAGTTCTGCTCATTTGCATAAACAGGAAGTGATGTCATCACAGCCTTTCTCTTACTTCCTGCCCATTGATAGTAATGGAGCACATTCATTCCAATGGTATATTATTAATGATGGAGCCGCACATCCATTAAACATTTAACCCCTTAGTGACAGAGCCAATTTCCACATCAATGACCATTTTTAACAATTCTGCCCAGTGTCACTTTATGAGGTTATAACTCTGGAGCTTCAACGGACCCCAGCGATCCTGAGATTGTTATTTCATGACATATTGTACTTCATGTTAGTGATAAATTTAGGACGATATTTTTTATATTTATTAGTGAAAAAAATTGAATTTTGGCGAAAAGTTTTGAAAATTTAGCAATTTTCAACTTTTGAGTTTTTATGCCCTTAAATCAGAGATTAATGTCACACAAAATAGTTAATAAATCACATTTCCCACATGTCTAATTTACATCAGCACAATCTTGGAAACAGCATTTTTTTTTGTTAAGAAATTAGAAGGGTTTCAAAGGTCATCAGCAATTTCTCATTTTTACATCAAAATTTACAAAACCATTTTTTAGCGATTACATCACATTTCAAGGGACTTTGAGGGGCCTAAGTGACAGCAAATACCCAAAAGTGACACCATTCCAAAAGCTGCCCCTGTCAAGGTACTCATAACCACATTCAAGAGGATTATTAACCCCTTCAGTGCTTCACAGAAATGAATGCAAGGTGGATTGAAAGAGTTGCATTTACGGTATATTTACCTAAAAATGTTTCTTTAGCCTCAATTTATTCACTTTTACCAGAGATAGTATGATAAATTCGATGGCAAAATTTGTTGCCCAGTTTATTCTGAATGCGGCGATACCCATATGTGGTCAGAAACCTCTGATTGGACAAACAGCCGGACTCAGAATGGATGGAGCAATATATGAATTTTGGAAAGCAAATTTGGCTGAAATAGACGACGGGCCCCAGGTTGCATTTCCCGGACCCCTAAGGTACCTAAAGAGCAGAAAACCCCATATAAGTGACACTATTTTGGAAACTAGACTCCTCAGATTATATCTAGGGGTATAGTGAGCATTGTGAACCCACAGGATCAGAATTTGATAACAATAGGTCGTCATATTGAACATTTTCTTTTTGTCACAAAAGTGTTGCTTTAGCACCAAATTTTTTACTTTTACAAAAGGTAAAACCAAAAAGTGACCCCACAGTTTGTTACCCACTTTCTTATGAGCACAGCGATACCCCGCCTGTGGTCAGAAGCCTCTTTGGAGAAATGGGAGGACTCGAAGCGGAAGGAACAATATTTGAATTTTAGAAACGCTGAAATAAATTGCAGGCGCCATGTCACATTTGCAGGGCCCCCCAGGGGCCTAAACAGTAGAAACCCCCACAAGTCACCCCATTTTAGAAACTAGACGCCTGAAGGGTTCACTCACATCTGCATATAAAATCTGCGACTGCCATAAAGGTTTATACAAACAAACTATTGCCCCTATCACCAGCTCAGTGTAAAAAAGAGAAAATAATACATAAAAATCACTGAAAAAGGCCATTAGGTATTTTAGGTATTTTAAAAACTGGTATTTATCCTAAAGAGTCTAAAGTGTCCATTCAATTTGGCATCACAGGGAATCTTTAGGGTGCCGACCCCCGCTGTCAGGTAGGGGTAGGGGGAATCTAATAGACAGGGATTACCCTTTCCTCCCCTTTATTCAGTTCACCATCAATTTTTAAGTCGTGGTTTCATGTTTGAATGTTCATTTGAAGTTAATAATAAATATAAGATTTTAGGGAAATTCTGTCTTTCTAATAACTTCTAGTTCTATAAAAAGCAATAGATTTACCCCCCGATGTAGATCCAACAACACTGTGCAGAATAACCAACGCTAATCCACAAACCGACACGAGCAATTCTAGGTGAGTGCGTCTCTGATGAGATCCAACTGCAGAATGAGCCCAGCAGTGAGGAGACAGAATGTAGAACACATCCTATTGTGACATCACAGAGTTCTGCTCATTTGCATAAACAGGAAGTGATGTGATCACAGCCTTTCTCTTACTTCCTGCCCATTGATAGTAATGGAGCACATTCATTCCAATGGTATATTATTAATGATGGAGCCGCACATCCATTAAACATTTAACCCCTTAGTGACAGAGCCAATTTCCACATCAATGACCATTTTTAACAATTCTGCCCAGTGTCACTTTATGAGGTTATAACTCTGGAGCTTCAACGGACCCCAGCGATCTGAGATTGTTATTTCATGACATATTGTACTTCATGTTAGTGATAAATTTAGGACGATATTTTTTATATTTATTAGTGAAAAAAATTGAATTTGGCGAAAAGTTTGAAAATTTAGCAATTTTCAACTTTTGAGTTTTTATGCCCTTAAATCAGAGATTAATGTCACACAAAATAGTTAATAAATCACATTTCCCACATGTCTAATTTACATCAGCACAATCTTGGAAACACATTTTTTGAAAAAGAAGGGTTCAGTCATCGCAATTCTCATTTACATAAATTTACAAAACTTTTGATACGATAACCGCGTTAAGCGATTTTCACAAAAATGGCTGAAAAGTCTCCATAGGGAGGTATTGTATAATGTATAATCGTAATAGAGTTAATCGTATACAACCGCATCCAGAATGCAGGGCCCCCCGCGTCTTCGGTAGGTAAAGGAACTATAACAAGTACCTTCTCCCCGTTCCCCGTCGCAGTGAGCATTATTTGGTTTCTTCTTCTTTTTCTTCTGTCGAGCAATAGATTCCCGGTGCACACAGGCAGAAAAAAAGAGCAAAAACCGCGGAGCCACGGGGAGCGCGGGACCAATGAAATAGCCAGGTGAGGGAGACGATGGGCCCTGCATTACGGGCTCATTATAAACGGGGTGTATACCGGGCCTTTCTACCCTGCTTATATTAATGGGGCTTAACCATGGTATATATAATGTGGGGCCGCTACATGCTTAATTACCCTGGGGCTATATTCCACATCTTTATTTTACAATCTGATTCACTGGGGTTATAACTCTGGGCTTAACACCACGGGCGATCCTGGGTGTTAACATGCTGTTTATTCGGTGATAAATTGGCGTATTTTAATTTATAAACATGGAATTTCTGGCGAAAGGTGAATTACAATTTTAACTATGGTTTTTATGCTTAAATCGGGTATTATACAATGTTAATAACCATTTAACATGTCTTTACATCACTCTGTGAACAGCATTTTTGTAATTGGGGTTCTTTTAAGGTCAATAGATTTCCAGTTTTGGCAATAATGTGTACTAATACACATTTTTTAAGCGATTTACATCACATTTCAAGGGACTTTGAGGGGCCTAAGTGACAGCAAATACCAAAAGTGACACCATTCCAAAAGCTGCCCTGTCAAGGTACTCATAACCACATTCAAGAGGATTATTAACCCTTCAGTGCTTCACAGAAATGAATGCAAGGTGGATTGAAAGAGTTGCATTTACGGTATATTTTACCTAAAAATGTTTCTTTAGCCTCAATTTATTCACTTTTACCAGAGATAGTATGATAAATTCGATGGCAAAATTTGTTGCCCAGTTTATTCTGAATGCGGCGATACCCATATGTGGTCAGAAACCTCTGATTGGACAAACAGCCGGACTCAGAATGGATGGAGCAATATATGAATTTTGGAAAGCAAATTGGCTGAAATAGACGACGGGCGCCAGGTTGCATTTCCCGGACCCCTAAGGTACCTAAAGAGCAGAAAATCCGCCAATTAAGTGACACTATTTGGAAACTAGACTCCTCAGATTATATCTAGGGGTATAGTGAGCATTGTGAACCCACAGGATCAGAATTTGATAACAATAGGTCGTCATATTGAACATTTTCTTTTTGTCACAAAAGTGTTGCTTTAGCACCAAATTTTTTACTTTTACAAAAGGTAAAACCAAAAAGTAACCCCACAGTTTGTTACCCACTTTCTTATGAGCACAGCGATACCCCCCTGTGGTCAGAAGCCTCTTTGGAGAAATGGGAGGACTCGAAGCGGAAGGAAAAATATTTGAATTTTAGAAACGCTGAAATAAATTGCAGGCGCCATGTCACATTTGCAGGGCCCCCAGGGGCCTAAACAGTAGAAACCCCCCACAAGTCACCCCATTTTAGAAACTATACGCCTGAAGGGTTCACTCACATCTGCATATAATTCTGCGACTGCCATAAAGGTTTATACAAACAAACTATTGCCCCTATCACCAGCTCAGTGTAAAAAAGAGAAAATTAATACATAAAAATCACTGAAAAAGGCCATTAGGTATTTTAGGTATTTTAAAACTGGTATTTATCCTAAAGAGTCTAAAGTGTCCATTCAATTTGGCATCACAGGGAATCTTTAGGGTGCCGTACCCCCGCTGTCAGGTAGGGGTAGGGGGAATCTAATAGACAGGGATTACCCTTTCCTCCCCTTTATTCAGTTCACCATCAATTTTTAAGTCGTGGTTTCATGTTTGAATGTTCATTTGAAGTTAATAATAAATATAAGATTTTAGGGAATTCTGTCTTTCTAATAACTTCTAGTTCTATAAAAAGCAATAGATTTACCCCCGATGTAGATCCAACAACATGTGCAGAATAACCAACCTAATCCACAAACCAACACGAGCAATTCTAGGTGAGTGCGTCTCTGATGAGATCCAACTGCAGAATGAGCCCACAGTGAGGAGACAGAATGTAGAACACATTCCTATTGTGACATCACAGAGTTCTGCTCATTTGCATAAACAGGAAGTGATGTCATCACAGCCTTTCTCTTACTTCCTGCCATTGATAGTAATGGAGCACATCATTCAATGGTATATTATTAATGATGGAGCCGCACATCCATTAAACATTTAACCCTTAGTGACAGAGCCAATTTCCACATCAATGACCATTTTTAACAATTCTGCCCAGTGTCACTTTATGAGGTTATAACTCTGGAGCTTCAACGGACCCCAGCGATCCTGAGATTGTTATTTCATGACATATTGTACTTCATGTTAGTGATAAATTTAGGACGATATTTTTTATATTTATTAGTGAAAAAAATTGAATTTTGGCGAAAAGTTTGAAAATTTACAATTTTCAACTTTTGAGTTTTTATGCCCTTAAATCAGAGATTAATGTCACACAAAATAGTTAATAAATCACATTTCCCACATGTCTAATTTACATCAGCACAATCTTGGAAACAGCATTTTTTTTTGTTAAGAAATTAGAAGGGTTCAAAGGTCATCAGCAATTTCTCATTTTTACATCAAAATTTACAAAACCATTTTTTAGCGATTACATCACATTTCAAGGGACTTTGAGGGGCCTAAGTGACAGCAAATACCCAAAAGTGACACCATTCCAAAAGCTGCCCCTGTCAAGGTACTCATAACCACATTCAAGAGGATTATTAACCCCTTCAGTGCTTCACAGAAATGAATGCAAGGTGGATTGAAAGAGTTGCATTTACGGTATATTTTACCTAAAAATGTTTCTTTAGCCTCAATTTATTCACTTTTACCAGAGATAGTATGATAAATTCGATGGCAAAATTTGTTGCCCAGTTTATTCTGAATGCGGCGATACCCCATATGTGGTCAGAAACCTCTGATTGGACAAACAGCCGGACTCAGAATGGATGGAGCAATATATGAATTTTGGAAAGCAAATTTGGCTGAAATAGACGACGGGCCCCAGGTTGCATTTCCCGGACCCCTAAGGTACCTAAAGAGCAGAAAACCCCATATAAGTGACACTAATTTGGAAACTAGACTCCTCAGATTATATCTAGGGTATAGTGAGCATTGTGAACCCACAGGATCAGAATTTGATAACAATAGGTCGTCATATTGAACATTTTCTTTTTGTCACAAAAGTGTTGCTTTAGCACCAAATTTTTTACTTTTACAAAAGGTAAAACCAAAAAGTGACCCCACAGTTTGTTACCCACTTTCTTATGAGCACAGCGATACCCCGCCTGTGGTCAGAAGCCTCTTTGGAGAAATGGGAGGACTCGAAGCGGAAGGAACAATATTTGAATTTTAGAAACGCTGAAATAAATTGCAGGCGCCATGTCACATTTGCAGGGCCCCTAGGGGCCTAAACAGTAGAAACCCCCCACAAGTCACCCCATTTTAGAAACTAGACGCCTGAAGGGTTCACTCACATCTGCATATAAAATCTGCGACTGCCATAAAGGTTTATACAAACAAACTATTGCCCCTATCACCAGCTCAGTGTAAAAAAGAGAAAATAATACATAAAAATCACTGAAAAAGGCCATTAGGTATTTTAGGTATTTTAAAACTGGTATTTATCCTAAAGAGTCTAAAGTGTCCATTCAATTTGGCATCACAGGGAATCTTTAGGGTGCCGACCCCCGCTGTCAGGTAGGGGTAGGGGGAATCTAATAGACAGGGATTACCCTTTCCTCCCCTTTATTCAGTTCACCATCAATTTTTAAGTCGTGGTTTCATGTTTGAATGTTCATTTGAAGTTAATAATAAATATAAGATTTTAGGGAAATTCTGTCTTTCTAATAACTTCTAGTTCTATAAAAAGCAATAGATTTACCCCCGATGTAGATCCAACAACACTGTGCAGAATAACCAACGCTAATCCACAAACCGACACGAGCAATTCTAGGTGAGTGCGTCTCTGATGAGATCCAACTGCAGAATGAGCCCAGCAGTGAGGAGACAGAATGTAGAACACATCCTATTGTGACATCACAGAGTTCTGCTCATTTGCATAAACAGGAAGTGATGTGATCACAGCCTTTCTCTTACTTCCTGCCCATTGATAGTAATGGAGCACATTCATTCCAATGGTATATTATTAATGATGGAGCCGCACATCCATTAAACATTTAACCCCTTAGTGACAGAGCCAATTTCCACATCAATGACCATTTTTAACAATTCTGCCCAGTGTCACTTTATGAGGTTATAACTCTGGAGCTTCAACGGACCCCAGCGATCCTGAGATTGTTATTTCATGACATATTGTACTTCATGTTAGTGATAAATTTAGGACGATATTTTTTATATTTATTAGTGAAAAAAATTGAATTTTGGCGAAAAGTTTGAAAATTTAGCAATTTTCAACTTTTGAGTTTTTATGCCCTTAAATCAGAGATTAATGTCACACAAAATAGTTAATAAATCACATTTCCCACATGTCTAATTTACATCAGCACAATCTTGGAAACAGCATTTTTTTTTGTTAAGAAATTAGAAGGGTTCAAAGGTCATCAGCAATTTCTCATTTTTACATCAAAATTTACAAAACCATTTTTTAGCGATTACATCACATTTCAAGGGACTTTGAGGGGCCTAAGTGACAGCAAATACCCAAAAGTGACACCATTCCAAAAGCTGCCCCTGTCAAGGTACTCATAACCACATTCAAGAGGATTATTAACCCCTTCAGTGCTTCACAGAAATGAATGCAAGGTGGATTGAAAGAGTTGCATTTACGGTATATTTTACCTAAAAATGTTTCTTTAGCCTCAATTTATTCACTTTTACCAGAGATAGTATGATAAATTCGATGGCAAAATTTGTTGCCCAGTTTATTCTGAATGCGGCGATACCCCATATGTGGTCAGAAACCTCTGATTGGACAAACAGCCGGACTCAGAATGGATGGAGCAATATATGAATTTTGGAAAGCAAATTTGGCTGAAATAGACGACGGGCCCCAGGTTGCATTTCCCGGACCCTAAGGTACCTAAAGAGCAGAAAACCCCATATAAGTGACACTAATTTGGAAACTAGACTCCTCAGATTATATCTAGGGGTATAGTGAGCATTGTGAACCCACAGGATCAGAATTTGATAACAATAGGTCGTCATATTGAACATTTTCTTTTTGTCACAAAAGTGTTGCTTTAGCACCAAATTTTTTACTTTTACAAAAGGTAAAACCAAAAAGTGACCCCACAGTTTGTTACCCACTTTCTTATGAGCACAGCGATACCCCGCCTGTGGTCAGAAGCCTCTTTGGAGAAATGGGAGGACTCGAAGCGGAAGGAACAATATTTGAATTTTAGAAACGCTGAAATAAATTGCAGGCGCATGTCACATTTGCAGGGCCCCTAGGGGCCTAAACAGTAGAAACCCCCCACAAGTCACCCATTTTAGAAACTAGACGCCTGAAGGGTTCACTCACATCTGCATATAAAATCTGCGACTGCCATAAAGGTTTATACAAACAAACTATTGCCCCTATCACCAGCTCAGTGTAAAAAAGAGAAAATAATACATAAAAATCACTGAAAAAGGCCATTAGGTATTTTAGGTATTTTAAAACTGGTATTTATCCTAAAGAGTCTAAAGTGTCCATTCAATTTGGCATCACAGGGAATCTTTAGGGTGCCGACCCCCGCTGTCAGGTAGGGGTAGGGGGAATCTAATAGACAGGGATTACCCTTTCCTCCCCTTTATTCAGTTCACCATCAATTTTTAAGTCGTGGTTTCATGTTTGAATGTTCATTTGAAGTTAATAATAAATATAAGATTTTAGGGAAATTCTGTCTTTCTAATAACTTCTAGTTCTATAAAAAGCAATAGATTTACCCCCCGATGTAGATCCAACAACACTGTGCAGAATAACCAACGCTAATCCACAAACCAACACGAGCAATTCTAGGTGAGTGCGTCTCTGATGAGATCCAACTGCAGAATGAGCCCAGCAGTGAGGAGACAGAATGTAGAACACATTCCTATTGTGACATCACAGAGTTCTGCTCATTTGCATAAACAGGAAGTGATGTCATCACAGCCTTTCTCTTACTTCCTGCCCATTGATAGTAATGGAGCACATTCATTCCAATGGTATATTATTAATGATGGAGCCGCACATCCATTAAACATTTAACCCTTAGTGACAGAGCCAATTTCCACATCAATGACCATTTTTAACAATTCTGCCCAGTGTCACTTTATGAGGTTATAACTCTGGAGCTTCAACGGACCCCAGCGATCCTGAGATTGTTATTTCATGACATATTGTACTTCATGTTAGTGATAAATTTAGGACGATATTTTTTATATTTATTAGTGAAAAAAATTGAATTTTGGCGAAAAGTTTGAAAATTTAGCAATTTTCAACTTTTGAGTTTTTATGCCCTTAAATCAGAGATTAATGTCACACAAAATAGTTAATAAATCACATTTCCCACATGTCTAATTTACATCAGCACAATCTTGGAAACAGCATTTTTTTTTGTTAAGAAATTAGAAGGGTTCAAAGGTCATCAGCAATTTCTCATTTTTACATCAAAATTTACAAAACCATTTTTTAGCGATTACATCACATTTCAAGGGACTTTGAGGGGCCTAAGTGACAGCAAATACCCAAAAGTGACACCATTCCAAAAGCTGCCCCTGTCAAGGTACTCATAACCACATTCAAGAGGATTATTAACCCTTCAGTGCTTCACAGAAATGAATGCAAGGTGGATTGAAAGAGTTGCATTTACGGTATATTTTACCTAAAAATGTTTCTTTAGCCTCAATTTATTCACTTTTACCAGAGATAGTATGATAAATTCGATGGCAAAATTTGTTGCCCAGTTTATTCTGAATGCGGCGATACCCATATGTGGTCAGAAACCTCTGATTGGACAAACAGCCGGACTCAGAATGGATGGAGCAATATATGAATTTTGGAAAGCAAATTTGGCTGAAATAGACGACGGGCCCCAGGTTGCATTTCCCGGACCCCTAAGGTACCTAAAGAGCAGAAAACCCCATATAAGTGACACTAATTTGGAAACTAGACTCCTCAGATTATATCTAGGGGTATAGTGAGCATTGTGAACCCACAGGATCAGAATTTGATAACAATAGGTCGTCATATTGAACATTTTCTTTTTGTCACAAAAGTGTTGCTTTAGCACCAAATTTTTTACTTTTACAAAAGGTAAAACCAAAAAGTGACCCCACAGTTTGTTACCCACTTTCTTATGAGCACAGCGATACCCCGCCTGTGGTCAGAAGCCTCTTTGGAGAAATGGGAGGACTCGAAGCGGAAGGAACAATATTTGAATTTTAGAAACGCTGAAATAAATTGCAGGCGCCATGTCACATTTGCAGGGCCCCTAGGGGCCTAAACAGTAGAAACCCCCCACAAGTCACCCCATTTTAGAAACTAGACGCCTGAAGGGTTCACTCACATCTGCATATAAAATCTGCGACTGCCATAAAGGTTTATACAAACTATTGCCCCTATCACCAGCTCAGTGTAAAAAAGAGAAAATAATACATAAAAATCACTGAAAAAGGCCATTAGGTATTTTAGGTATTTTAAAACTGGTATTTATCCTAAAGAGTCTAAAGTGTCCATTCAATTTGGCATCACAGGGAATCTTTAGGGTGCCAACCCCCGCTGTCAGGTAGGGGTAGGGGGAATCTAATAGACAGGGATTACCCTTTCCTCCCCTTTATTCAGTTAACCATCAATTTTTAAGTCGTGGTTTATGTTTGAATGTTATTTGAAGTTAATAATAAATATAAGATTTTAGGGAAATTCTGTCTTTCTAATAACTTCTAGTTCTATAAAAAGCAATAGATTTACCCCCCGATATAGATCCAACAACACTGTGCAGAATAACCAACGCTAATCCACAAACCAACATGAGCAATTCTAGGTGAGTGCATCTCTGATGAGATCCAACTGCAGAATGAGCCCAGCAGTGAGGAGACAGAATGTAGAACACATTCCTATTGTGACATCACAGAGTTCTGCTCATTTGCATAAACAGGAAGTGATGTCATCACAGCCTTTCTCTTACTTCCTGCCCATTGATAGTAATGGAGCACATTCATTCCAATGGTATATTATTAATGATGGAGCCGCACATCCATTAAACATTTAACCCCTTAGTGACAGAGCCAATTTCCACATCAATGACCATTTTTAACAATTCTGCCCAGTGTCACTTTATGAGGTTATAACTCTGGAGCTTCAACGGACCCCAGCGATCCTGAGATTGTTATTTCATGACATATTGTACTTCATGTTAGTGATAAATTTAGGACGATATTTTTTATATTTATTAGTGAAAAAAATTGAATTTTGGCGAAAAGTTTGAAAATTTAGCAATTTTCAACTTTTGAGTTTTTATGCCCTTAAATCAGAGATTAATGTCACACAAAATAGTTAATAAATCACATTTCCCACATGTCTAATTTACATCAGCACAATCTTGGAAACAGCATTTTTTTTTGTTAAGAAATTAGAAGGGTTCAAAGGTCATCAGCAATTTCTCATTTTTACATCAAAATTTACAAAACCATTTTTTAGCGATTACATCACATTTCAAGGGACTTTGAGGGGCCTAAGTGACAGCAAATACCCAAAAGTGACACCATTCCAAAAGCTGCCCCTGTCAAGGTACTCATAACCACATTCAAGAGGATTATTAACCCCTTCAGTGCTTCACAGAAATGAATGCAAGGTGGATTGAAAGAGTTGCATTTACGGTATATTTTACCTAAAAATGTTTCTTTAGCCTCAATTTATTCACTTTTACCAGAGATAGTATGATAAATTCGATGGCAAAATTTGTTGCCCAGTTTATTCTGAATGCGGCGATACCCCATATGTGGTCAGAAACCTCTGATTGGACAAACAGCCGGACTCAGAATGGATGGAGCAATATATGAATTTTGGAAAGCAAATTTGGCTGAAATAGACGACGGGCCCCAGGTTGCATTTCCCGGACCCCTAAGGTACCTAAAGAGCAGAAAACCCCATATAAGTGACACTAATTTGGAAACTAGACTCCTCAGATTATATCTAGGGGTATAGTGAGCATTGTGAACCCACAGGATCAGAATTGATAACAATAGGTCGTCATATTGAACATTTTCTTTTTGTCACAAAAGTGTTGCTTTAGCACCAAATTTTTTACTTTTACAAAAGGTAAAACCAAAAAGTGACCCCACAGTTTGTTACCCACTTTCTTATGAGCACAGCGATACCCCGCCTGTGGTCAGAAGCCTCTTTGGAGAAATGGGAGGACTCGAAGCGGAAGGAACAATATTTGAATTTTAGAAACGCTGAAATAAATTGCAGGCGCCATGTCACATTTGCAGGGCCCCTAGGGGCCTAAACAGTAGAAACCCCCCACAAGTCACCCCATTTTAGAAACTAGACGCCTGAAGGGTTCACTCACATCTGCATATAAAATCTGCGACTGCCATAAAGGTTTATACACAAACTATTGCCCCTATCACCAGCTCAGTGTAAAAAAGAGAAAATAATACATAAAAATCACTGAAAAAGGCCATTAGGTATTTTAGGTATTTTAAAACTGGTATTTATCCTAAAGAGTCTAAAGTGTCCATTCAATTTGGCATCACAGGGAATCTTTAGGGTGCCAACCCCCGCTGTCAGGTAGGGGTAGGGGGAATCTAATAGACAGGGATTACCCTTTCCTCCCCTTTATTCAGTTCACCATCAATTTTTAAGTCGTGGTTTTATGTTTGAATGTTCATTTGAAGTTAATAATAAATATAAGATTTTAGGGAAATTCTGTCTTTCTAATAACTTCTAGTTCTATAAAAAGCAATAGATTTACCCCCGATATAGATCCAACAACACTGTGCAGAATAACCAACGCTAATCCACAAACCAACATGAGCAATTCTAGGTGAGTGCGTCTCTGATGAGATCCAACTGCAGAATGAGCCCAGCAGTGAGGAGACAGAATGTAGAACACATTCCTATTGTGACATCACAGAGTTCTGCTCATTTGCATAAACAGGAAGTGATGTCATCACAGCCTTTCTCTTACTTCCTGCCCATTGATAGTAATGGAGCACATTCATTCCAATGGTATATTATTAATGATGGAGCCGCACATCCATTAAACATTTAACCCCTTAGTGACAGAGCCAATTTCCACATCAATGACCATTTTTAACAATTCTGCCCAGTGTCACTTTATGAGGTTATAACTCTGGAGCTTCAACGGACCCCAGCGATCCTGAGATTGTTATTTCATGACATATTGTACTTCATGTTAGTGATAAATTTAGGACGATATTTTTTATATTTATTAGTGAAAAAAATTGAATTTTGGCGAAAAGTTTGAAAATTTAGCAATTTTCAACTTTTGAGTTTTTATGCCCTTAAATCAGAGATTAATGTCACACAAAATAGTTAATAAATCACATTTCCCACATGTCTAATTTACATCAGCACAATCTTGGAAACAGTATTTTTTTTTGTTAAGAAATTAGAAGGGTTCAAAGGTCATCAGCAATTTCTCATTTTTACATCAAAATTTACAAAACCATTTTTTAGAGATTACATCACATTTCAAGGGACTTTGAGGGGCCTAGGTGAGGGCTATACCACCAGCCCGGGGGGCACTTTCCCCCCTGCCACCTGGGCCAGTCCGCCCCTGGTCAGAAGCCTCTTTGGAGAAATGGTAGGAGTCGGAGCAGAAGGAACAATATTTGAATTTTAGAAACACTGAAATAAATTGCAGGCGCCATGTCACATTTGCAGGGCCCTAGGAGCCTAAACAGCAGGAACCCCCCACTAGTCACCCCATTTTAGAAACTAGACGCTTGAAGGGTTGACTCACATCTGCATTTTTGCAGTGTTTTGGTGGGGATGAGTGCGGTTACTAACCGCATTCATCAGTGTGCACTTCTCATTATGGTCTTTCTATGTGTTTCTCCTGTTCACAGGAAAGGGAATTACCCCACCCTTCCCTTATGAGTAGTTCACACACAAGCAGTCTCTCAGGTAAAAGCCCACAGAGTGGCTTCCTGGCTGGAGCCTGTATCGAGGTATGTTCACTCACAAGCAGGTTTTAAATGCATACATCAGCTAGGGACTGCCTCGGTCAGGGCAACCATGACGAGGTGAGGCAGCTTGTAGTATATTTTTTGAAAAAAACGTACAGACCAATAGCCCTGTTTTTGACAATTTTTGATAGCACTTCCTAAAAAATATTTTTATTATAACAGAGAGCTTTTTGTGTGATTCCTGTGCGGAATTTTTGCACTGAGGTTTTGCATATTCACTACTTATTAGAACAGCACATTCACTAAACCAACCTAAACCAACCTCATTGACGAGTAACCACTGAACCAGCAGGAGGTGAGTGTTTATTGGGGGCTTAGACATTGGCAATGTGACTCGAGGTCAATGATTTCTAGGGAACTTTTTGTCTTTTCATTGGGTCTACAATGAGATAGGCTGGTTTCACAGTGCAGTTTTTTCCCTGATGAGGTTCGATCAGGTTTGTGTGCCAAAACCATGAGAGGAACCAGGAGAGGAACTTGCAGAGAAAAACTATGATTGAAGGATTGACACCTGTTCTCAATTTTGGAGACACTTCTGAATTTGACACACAAACCTGATCGAACCTGATCATTCTGGTACACGACACCCCATCCTGGAACCACCATTGCACCCCCAATCCGGGTACATGATACCCCATTCTGAACAAACCATAGCCACCCATCCTTGTACGACACCCCATCCTGGACCCACCATAGCCCACCCATCCTGGTACATGGCACCTCATACTGGATCCACCATAGCCCCTACCCTCTCATCCTGGTGCATGGCACCATTTTTCTCTTGGGTTTTGACTGTGGAATTGGCCACTGTGTGACGGTGCTCTCCTTACTATTGCACATATACCAACTTATCCTCTAGCTGATGATGATGTGACTATAGTGCATGTGACCGCTGCAGCCAATGACAGCGTTCAGTGCTGATGAATGTGACTATAGTGCATGTGACCGCTGCAGCCAATGACAGGATTCAGTGCTGATGATGTGACTATAGTGCATGTGACCGCTGCAGCCAATGGCAGGGTTCAGTGATGATGATGCGACTATAGTTCATGTGACCGCTGCAGCCAATGACAGGGTTCAGTGCTGATGATGTGACTATAGTGCATGTGACTGCTGCAGCCAATGACAGGGTTCAGTGCTGATGATGTGACTATAGTGCATGTGACCGCTGCAGCCAATGACAGGGTTCAGTGATGATGATGTGACTATAGTGCATGTGACCGCTGCACCAATGACAGGGTTCAGTGATGATGATGTGACTACAGTGCATGTGACCGCTGCAGCCAATGACAGGGTTCAGTGATGATGCTGATGGAGAGCTCTTGGATCACTGAGCCCAGTGATTGGCTGCAGCGGTCACATGCTCTGGACATCACTGCTGTAGGTAATACCTGAGCTAATTATCAAGTGCAAGTCACTCATAGATAGAAAACCCTCAATAAACCTCAGATGGACAATGTGCCTGTGTGTAGGAGGTTATAAGATGCTGCCAGGTCCAGTGAGCAAGGAAGAAGCTGAGGATCTGTATAACACTATGGATGGAGGCAGCTGAGGAGGAGGAGGAGGATAGGAGGAGGAGGAGGAGGATAGGAGGAGGAGGAGGAGAGCTGGCTCACACAATAATGGTGGTGTAATGACCGGTGGTAAGGCCGCGGGTGTGTGTGTATGTCTTGCTTCAACAGAATCTCCATACTCAGATTTAACCGGTAGTAACATCTCTTTACTGTAAAACATATCTATAACACAGTCAACTGATCTAGCTGTACACATGTATATGGTGGAGTACCCGGGTCTTCCCTTTATCCGGGTGCGCAGCAAGAAAAAGAAAAAAACAAAATGGAGATATCTTTCCCTAACTTTCCCTCAAGTCACTCCTCATCCTGCCCTGATATCCTCCAGTCACTCCTCATCCTGCACTGATATTCTCCAGTCACGCCTCATCCTGCCCTGATATCCTCCAGTCACTCCTCATCCTGCACTGATATTCTCCAGTCACTCCTCATCCTGCCCTGATATTCTCCAGTCACTCCTCATCCTGCCCTGATATTCTCCAGTCACTCCTCATCCTGCACTGATATTCTCCAGTCACTCCTCATCCTGCCTGATATTCTCCAGTCACTCCTCATCCTGCCCTGATATTCTCCAGTCACTCCTCATCCTGCCCTGATATTCTCCAGTCACTCCTCATCCTGCACTGATATTCTCCAGTCACTCCTCATCCTGCACTGATATTCTCCAGTCACTCCTCATCCTGCCCTGATATTCTCCAGTCACTCCTCATCCTGCATTGATATTCTCCAGTCACTCCTCATCCTGCACTGATATTCTCCAGTCACTCCTCATCCTGCACTGATATTCTCCAGTCACTCCTCATGCTGCCCTGATATTCTGCAGTCACTCCTCATCCTGCCCTGATATCCTCCAGTCACTCCTCATCCTGCACTGATATTCTCCAGTCACTGCTCATTCTGCCCTGATATTCTCCAGTCACTCTTCATCCTGCACTGATATTCTGCAGTCAATCCTCATCCTGCACTGATACTCTCCAGTCACTGCTCATCCTGCACTGATACTCTCCAGTCACTCCTCATCCTGCACTGATACTCTCCAGTCACTCCTCATCCTGCACTGATATTCTCCAGTCACTCCTCATCCTGCCCTGATATTCTCCAGTCACTCTTCATCCTGCACTGATATTCTGCAGTCAATCCTCATACTGCACTGATATTCTCCAGTCACTCCTCATCCTGCACTGATATTTTCCAGTCACTGCTCATCCTGCACTGATACTCTCCAGTCCCTCCTCATCCTGCCCTGATATTCTCCAGTCACTGCTCATCCTGCACTGATACTCTCCAGTCACTCCTCATCCTACATGGATATTCTCCAGTCCCTCCTCATCCTGCCCTGATATTCTCCAGTCACTCCTCATCCTGCCCCGATATTCTCCAGTCATTCCTCATCCTGCACTGATATTCTCCAGTCACTCCTCATTCTGCACTGATATTCTCCAGTCACTCCTCATGCTGCACTGATATTCTCCAGTCACTCCTCATCCTGCACTGATATTCTCCAGTCACTCCTCATCCTGCACTGATATTCTCCAGTCACTCCTCATCGTGCCCTGATATTCTCCAGTCACTCCTCATCCTGCCCTGAATTTTTTTTACATTTTTTTTAAATTTTTTTTTATTATTATTTTTTTATATATTTTAAATGTTTTTAATTTTTTTTAATTTTATTATTTAGATGGATTGTAGTGGAGGGCTGTCAGGGATAATGAAGATTTCAATTTTGGTATAAGGAATGTTTTAATATGTTTTAATTTATGAAGGGTTAATTCCATATAGACTATGATTGTTTGATTATGTCATTTTTAGAACAGTTTTATATACTAACATAGGAGAAAAAAGATTTTTTTTTTATCATCTATTATTACTTTTTATACAATTTTAATTGGTTTATAATCTGTGTTTTGAACTACTGGTGCATATATATATATTTTATAATATATGTTGATGTGTTGAGATATAAACTAGAATCTTGGTTAGTTTACACAGATAACTCTGGTTTTAGGGATTAATGAGTTAATAAAAAGGTGTATACTAATCTTATTGGCCCAATGGGATTCTGGGCCGCCCTATATAAAGTTTTAATGTTTACTTAGCCTCCATTCCACCTGAGGAAGACGGTGTGTGAACGTTGAAACATGTTGTGGGGAAGGAGGTTTTTCCAATAAAGGATTTTCAACTGGACCGGAGTCTACGCTGTGATTTGAGCGCCCACAAGAGACCGTGCTGTATATTAATTCATGATCTTTGCACACGACGCTGTAACCATAATAACTTGCTATTAATTACAGGCAATGATCAGGATTAATGATTATTCCAAGCTCCAAAGTTTTTATTACTTCACCTTTGTTCCTAATATTCTTCTGGTAGCACAATCACACTCATATTAACCATGCTGCTGCTGCTGCTGCTGCTTTTCTAATACACATGTTTCCTGCCTATAATAAAAAGCCTGGTTGTTTGCAAGTTAGAGACTACCCACAATGCACCTGGGTGATTTGCACAGCTCTTGGCATCCACATTTGTCACATGACAACTCGTGTGCTCTGAGTGTAAAGTTCCCTGAGATTTGCTGTGTAGATGTCCCTTGTGCAGGTGAGAGCAGAATATCAGTGTTCTGCATGTTTTCCCTTTTACTGTTTTCTTCTCTGTCTAGTCATTGTGTATATAATCTACTAGAAATACTATAGATACTGCGTATACTATGTACATCTGATATTCTCCAGTCACTCCTCATCCTGCCCGATATTCTCCAGTCACTCCTCATCCTGCCCTGATATTCTCCAGTCACTCCTCATCCTGCACTGATATTCTCCAGTCACTTCTTATCCTGCACTGATATTCTCCAGTCACTTCTTATCCTGGCCTGATATTCTCCAGTCACTCCTCATCCAGCACTGATATTCTCCAGTCACTCCTCATCCTGCACTGATATTCTCCAGTCACTCCTCATCCTGCACTGATATTCTCCAGTCACTCCTCATCCTGCACTGATATTCTCCAGTCACTCCTCATCCTTCACAGATATTCTCAAGTCTCTCCTCATCCTGCCCTGATATTCTGCAGTCAATCCTCATCCTGCCCTGATATTCTCCAATCACTCCTCATCCTGCCTGATATTCTCCAGTCACTCCTCATCTTACACTGATATTCTCCAGTCACTCCTCATCCTGCCCGATATTCTCCAGTCACTGCTCATCCTGCCCTGATATTCTCCAGTCACTCCTCATCCTGCCTGATATTCTCCAGTCACTCCTCATCCTGCACTGATATTCTCCAGTCACTCCTCATCCTGCACTGATATTCTCCAGTCACTCCTCATCCTGCCTGATATTCTCCAGTCACTCCTCATCCTGCATTGATATTCTCAGTCATCCTCATCCTGCACTGATATTCTCCAGTCACTCCTCATCCTGCATTGATATTCTCCAGTCACTCCTCATCCTGCACTGATATTCTCCAGTCACTCCTCATGCTGCCCTGATATTCTGCAGTCACTCCTCATCCTGCCCTGATATCCTCCAGTTACTCCTCATCCTGCACTGATATTCTCCAGTCACTGCTCATTCTGCCTGATATTCTCCAGTCACTCTCATCCTGCACTGATATTCTGCAGTCAATCCTCATCCTGCACTGATATTCTCCAGTCACTGCTCATCCTGCACTGATACTCTCCAGTCACTCCTCATCCTGCACTGATACTCTCCAGTCACTCCTCATCCTGCACTGATATTCTCCAGTCACTCCTCATCCTGCACTGATATTCTCCAGTCACTCTTCATCCTGCACTGATATTCTGCAGTCAATCCTCATACTGCACTGATACTCTCCAGTACTGCTCATCCTGCACTGATACTCTCCAGTCACTCCTCATCCTACATGGATATTCTCCAGTCACTCCTCATCCTGCCCCGATATTCTCCAGTCATTCCTCATCCTGCACTGATATTCTCCAGTCACTCTCATTCTGCACTGATATTCTCCAGTCACTCCTCATCCTGCACTGATATTCTCCAGTCACTCCTCATCCTGCACTGATATTCTCCAGTCACTCCTCATCGTGCCTGATATTCTCCAGTCACTCCTCATCGTGCCCTGATATTCTCCAGTCACTCCTCATCCTGCCCTGATATTCTGCAGTCAATCCTCATACTGCACTGATATTCTCCAGTCACTCCTCATCCTGCACTGATATTCTCCAGTCACTCCTCATCGTGCCCTGATATTCTCCAGTCACTCCTCATCGTGCCTGATATTCTCCAGTCACTCCTCATCCTGCACTGATATTCTCCAGTCACTCCTCATCCTGCCCTGATATTCTGCAGTCAATCCTCATTACTGCACTGATATTCTCCAGTCACTCCTCATCCTGCCCTGATATTCTCCAGTCACTCCTCATCCTGCCCTGATATTCTGCAGTCACTCCTTATCCTGCCCTGATATTCTCCAGTCACTTCTTATCCTGCACTGATATTCTCCAGTCACTTCTTATCCTGGCCTGATATTCTCCAGTCACTCCTCATCCAGCACTGATATTCTCCAGTCACTCCTCATCCTGCACTGATATTCTCCAGTCACTCCTCATCCTGCACTGATATTCTCCAGTCACTCCTCATCCTGCACTGATATTCTCAGTCACTCCTCATCCTTCACAGATATTCTCCAGTCTCTCCTCATCCTGCCCTGATATTCTGCAGTCAATCCTCATACTGCACTGATATTCTCCAGTCACTCCTCTATCCTGCCTGATATTCTCCAGTCACTCCTCATCCTGCCTGATTTCTCCAGTCACTCCTCATCCTGCCTGATGTTCTCCAGTCACTCCTCATCCTGCCCTGATGTTCTCCAGTCACTCCTCATCCTGCCTATATACTGCAGTCACTCCTCATCCTGCACTGATATTCTCCAGTCACTCCTCATCCTGCCCTGATATTCTCCAGTCACTCCTCATCCTGCACTGATATTCTCCAGTCACTCCTCATCCTGCCCTATATTACTGCAGTCACTCCTCATCCTGCCCTGATATTCTCCAGTCACTCCTCATCCTGCCCTGATATTCTCCAGTCACGGCTCATCCTGCACTGATATTCTGCAGTCACTCCTCACCTGCCCTGATATTCTCCAGTCACTCCTCCTCCTGCCTGATATTCTCCAGTCACTCCTCCTCCTGCACTGATATTCTCCAGTCACTCCTCATCCTGCACTGATATTCTCCAGTCACTTCTCATCCTGCCCTGATGTTCTCCAGTCACTCCTCATCCTGCACTGATATTCTCCAGTCACTCCTCATCCTGCACTGATATTCTGCAGTCACTCCTCATCCTGCCCTGATATTCTCCAGTCACTCCTCATCCTGCACTGATATTCTGCAGTCACTCCTCATCCTGCCCTGATATTCTCCAGTCACTCCTCATCCTGCCCTGATATCTCCAGTCACTCCTCATCCTGCACTGATATTCTCCAGTCACTCCTCATCCTGCACTGATATTCTGCAGTCACTCCTCATCCTGCCCTGATATTCTCCAGTCACTCCTCATCCTGCACTGATATTCTGCAGTCACTCCTCATCCTGCCCTGATATACTGCAGTCACTGTGATGGGTTCACCCTTGTATAATTTGGGTATTGTCTACCTATTAATGCTCTGTGTTTCTTGAACAGGACACATCACTGCTGTCTGAGGGTGCCTAAAATATGGAGGTTTGTGCTGTGTGTCCTGACTATCCATGTCTGTCCTATATCGGTATATTCATTCCTCCGGTAACATTATTCGCAGATCAGTAAGAAGCTCCTGAACTCGGTCCCTTGTTGTGTTGATGATGCCCTTCACGGCCTGACGTCCTGCTGTCCGGGGCTGCGGGTGCTGCAGGGGCACCGTGTGCTGTTACGTGAGGACCTTGATGGTGTTGAGGGTCATGTAGCGCTGCTGTCTGGAGGCGGCTCAGGACATGAACCTGCACATGCAGGTAAGTGCTGTACGATAGTGTATGTTGGGTATGATAGCATCTTCGTTTCTGCTTTATAATACGCACATCAGTCTTCCTCCTCAGTAAAGGGAATCTGTCACCAGGTTTTTGCTACCCCATCAGAGAGGAACACAGAAAAAGAGACCCTGAATCCGTTATGTATCAATTACGAGGCTGCCTGCTGTAGTTTTGCTAAAATCACTGTTTTATTCCTCGGAGATTATCAGTATAGGATTAGTAAACCTGCTGCCATGTAATCCTCCATATAATCACACCCCACCACTGATTGGCAGCTTTCTGCCTATGCATAGTGTACACAGAAAGCTGCCAATCAGTGGAGTGTGTGGGATTATATGGAGCTCAGCATTCAAAGAACTGGTAGATCTGCAGCAAAGAAAACAGGGATTTCATCAAAATGACAGCAAGCAGCTCAGTAAAGTGACACATTGCTGGAATCAGGATCTCTGTCCCTTCACTATGCTGCTCTCAAATGGGGTAGTAAAAACCTGGTGCCATATTCTCTTTAAGCCGAATACTGTAAATACACTCACTTTCTGGGCACCCCCCGCTGCAAATTGCAGCCCGCAGCCACCCCAGAAGATGGCGCGTTCATTGAAGCGCCATCCTCTGGCGCTGAACCCCGCTCTTCCAGCGGCCCTGGTAGCGATGGCACGCTGGGTAATAAAGAGGTTAGGGCCAGCTTTGTATTATCAGCTGGCCCTAAGCCCGAAATTTATGGCGGTCACGCCAATATTAGACATGACCGCCATGAATTTCTATTAAATTGTTTTAAAAAAAACACAACACAAGGAAAAATTTTTATTAGAAATAAAAAAAAAAGCCATTAGGGACTCCATCTTTAATTAAAAAAATCCTCTTCCGTCCGACGCAGTCCAAAACGCGATGTCCTCTCTGCTACATCCCCTGTGCATAAATATAGATGTCTATGCACAGGGAATAAGCAGACTGAGAACAATCTCAGCTCTGCTACATCATCTCTGTGCACAGACATTCATGTCTGTACACAGGGAATGAGCAGACTGAGAACAATCTCAGCTCTGCTACATCATCTCTGTGCACAGACATTCATGTCTGTACACAGGGAATGAGCAGACTGAGAACAATCTCAGCTCTGCTACATCATCTCTGTGCACAGACATTCATGTCTGTACACAGGGAATGAGCAGACTGAGAACAATCTCAGCTCTGCTACATCATCTCTGTGCACAAACATTCATGTCTGTACACAGGGAATGAGCAGACTGAGAACAATCTCAGCTCTGCTACATCATCTCTGTGCACAGACATTCATGTCTGTACACAGGGAATGAGCAGACTGAGAACAATCTCAGCACTGCTACATCAGGCAGCAGGCAGGCTCTAGGACCCTGGAGCTGCGGCAGCCAGCACACTGAGGAGACAGGACTCTTATCTGTGCGAGTTTCCCAGCGATTACAGTTGCAAAGTAAACGAGTCCAATGCAAATAAATGACAAAACTAGGATTGCTTCAGGCTGAAGCTTCCGAGACACATCTGCGATTTGTAAATCTCACACTACTCGCTATTACTCGCTTCCCCATTCATTAACATTGGACTCGCTAGACTCGCAACGAGTAGCGAGTCCTGTGCTCGGACTCGCTAGAGTCAAGCGATTCCGAGTAATTTAGGATTCGCCCATCACTAGTATTGATGACTTATCTTATGGAACCCCAATCTATTATATTTGCATGTTTCCTCTCTGCAGGGTACGTTGGTCGTGGTATGCTCACCGGGGTCATCGCTGGTCCTGTTTTTACATCTCCTCCAGTTGGAAGCATCGTAGCCGCTATCAGAACAGTGGCACAAGCCGGAGCAGGTACAGTTATTGCCTTTGTCTTCTGTGTATTTGGGATTTGTTTTTAATGTATCAAGTCTTTTTTTTCTCCTTCGCCTCATTGGGGGACACAGACCGTGGGTGTTATGCTGCTGTCCACTAGGAGGCGACACTAGGCAGAAATCTGCAAAAGAGTTAAGTGGCTCCTCCTCTGCAGCACTACACCCCTGGAGCAGGAAGTGCTTCTCCAGTTTTTGCTTAGTGTCTTAGGAGAGCACACACAAAGTTCCTCTCTTCGTTTGATCTCTTGGATTCGAAGAAAAGTGGGCCAGGAGCGGCCCCCGGCATACTCCCTCCTCTCACCACCTTGTGGGCTGCAGAGCTGAGGTTGAGATTTTCATTTTTTAACTTTTATATGCCGCTCCTCCTTATCCATCCCCCCTGGGGTTTTGGATTAAGTAGAGATAGATACTCACGGATCTCCATGAATCCTCATGCGTCCGTCCTCCTTCTCCAGCCCCTGTGGGTACCTGGCTAGAAGTTGAGAGGCCCCATCCACCCTGAGGTCGAGAATAGACCCGGACCTCCCTCAGGATAGGGGCTACAGATCCATCCATGATGTCGAGAACAGCATCGCCGCTGCCTTGGACCTCCATCTGGATGTGGATAGCAGGATTCCTCCCTAATGGTATTAGGTGGAGGCAGCACAGGTACAGGCCCCATCCGGGCTCCTTTCCACTATGTTAAAATGACAATGTTTACAATGGTACACAGAAGGAGGACCACATGACATACATATTAACCATAATGGTAATCAATCCTCAGGTATAGGACAAGAAACATTCAAAGACCAGTGCCCCAAAACCGAGTACACCCCATATACCTTAATGAGGATGATACAAATAAAGTTACCAAGCCATGGGTCCCATTTACCTTACTGTGACCGCCCCCTGACGCGTTTCGCACCAGGTCTTCTGAGGAGGGTCAATGTGAAATGACTGAGTGGCCTATGTGACAGAAAATATCCCAGAGTGACACCATTCTAATAACTGCACCCCTCAAACTGCTCAAAACCACATTCAAGAAATGTATTAACCCTTCAAGTGCTTCAAAGGAATTAAAGCAATGCGGAGGGAAAAAATTAACATTTTACTTTTTTCCCACAAAAATTTTATTTTAGCCCCAAGTTTTGCTTTTTCACAAGCGTAACAGGAGAACTTGGACTTTGTTGTGGGATTTCTCCTGAGTACGCCAATACCCCATTTGGTGGAAAATTACTGTTTAGGCACACTGATGTGCCTAAACAGTGGGAACAACCCCCCCATTTGTGACTCCATTTTGGAAATTGGCCCCCTCAAGAAATTATCTAGAGGCATAGTTATGGTAATGATAATGTTTTACTGGCTTTAATGGTGCACAAATTCATAGAAAGTGTGGAGATAAGGAGTCTGGAGGGACTTACTCAGTAATGAGTCCTCGTTGCTCCCTGGTGTCCTCTCCGCTTCCAGCCCTCTCTGTGCCACCTCCAGCCCCCAAAGTGCCATCTCCTTCATGTGTCTCCCTTCCCATGTGTCAGCGCTGGAGCCAGCCTTGCTCCAGATTATGTATGTACAGCAGGCCGGGCTCCGGCGCTGACGTCACTGGCAGAAGGCGTTTCAGCTACCGGGACCCGCTCCCGCCGATTTCTCGCTCTGCATCTACGTGACTTCAGACGCAGAGGAGTATTGAGCAGCCGAGGAGGGGAGACACATAAAGGAGGCGGCACAGGGGGCTGTAGGTGGCACAGAGAGGGCTGGAGGCGCGGAGGACACCAGGGAGCAACGAGGACTCATTACTGAGTAAGTCCCTCCAGACTCCTTATCTCCACACTTTCTAAAGTGTTTTCTACAACTGACAGGGGGGCTAGAGACATGGGGGACCCCTTCCCTGAATGTAGCAGACATGCTGCATTCAGAGGTGCTTTCAGTTTGGGAAGCACCAGGGGTGTGACAAGTCCTCTTTAATAGTGCATATGGGTAGGGTAGTCCTTATAACCGATCTCTCACAAATATAACTGTCATGGCCAAAAGTTTTGAGAATGATACAAATATTAATTTTAACAAAGTCTGCTGCTTCAGTTTTTCTAATGGTAATTTGCATATACTCCAGAATGTCATAAAGAGTGATCAGCTTAACAGCAATTACTTGCTAAGTCAATATTTGCCTAGAAAATGAACTTTAACCCCCAAAACACATTTCAACATCATTGCAGTAATGCCTTAAAAGGAGCAGCTAACATCGTTTTAGTGATTGTTCCATTAACACAGGTGTGGGTGTTGATGAGGACAGGGCTGGCGATCAATCAGTCATGATTAAGTAAGAATGACACCACTGGACACTTTAAAAGGAGGCTGGTGCTTGGTATCATTGTTTCTCTTCAGTTAACCATGGTTATCTTTAAAGAAACACGTGCAGCCATCATTGCACTGCACAAAAATGGCCTAACAGGGAAGAGTATCGCAGCCAGAAAGATTGCACCTCAGTCAACAATCTATCGCATCATCAAGAACTTCAAGGAGAGAGCTTCCATTGTTGTCAAAAAGGCTCCTGGGCGTCCAAGAAAGACCAGCAAGCACCAGGACCGTATCTTAAAACTGTTTCAGCTGTGGGATCGGACTACCAGCAGTGCGGAGCTTGCTCAGGAATGGCACGCCACAACCGCGGCGAGAAATCTGACTGGCAATCAGTAGCCCCGTAACCATTGCCGCGAAATTGCCTCGAAACTGCACGCACTGTGAGGCGGAGAATCTTAGAGCAAGGCCTGGTTTCAAGGAGGGCAGCAAAGAAGCCACTTCTCTCCAGAAAAAACATCAGGGACCGACTGATATTCTGCAAAAGGTACAGGGAGTGGACTGCTGAGGACTGGGGGAAAGGTACAGGGAGTGGACTGCTGAGGACTGGGGGAAAGGTACAGGGAGTGGACTGCTGAGGACTGGGGTAAAGGCATTTTCTCTGATGAATCCCCTTTTCGATTGTTTGGGACATCTGGAAAACAGCTTATTCGGAGAAGAAGAGGGGAGCGCTACCACCAGTCTTGTCTCATGCCAACTGTAAAGCATCCTGAAACCATTCATGTGTGGGGTTGCTTCTCAGCCAAGGGAATCGGCTCACTCACAGTCTTGCCTAAAAACACAGCCATGAATAAAGAATGGTACCAGAATGTCCTCCAAGAGCAACTTCTCCCAACCGTCCAAGAGCAGTTTGGCGCCCAACAATGCCTTTTCCAGCATGATGGAGCACCTTGCCATAAAGCAAAGGTGATAACTAAATGGCTCAGGGAACAAAACATAGAGATTTTGGGTCCATGGCCTGGAAACTCTCCAGATCTTAATCCCATTGAGAACTTGTGGCCAATCATCAAGAGACGGGTGGACAAAAAAACAGCAAATTCTGCCAAAATGCAAGCATTGATTATGCAAGAATGGAAGAATGGACGGCGATCAGTCAGGATTTGGCCCAGAAGTTGATTGAGAGCAGCCAGGGAGAATTGCAGAGGTCCTGAAGAAGAAGGGGCAACACTGCAAATATTGACTCATTCTAACTGTCAATAGAACCTTTTGGTATCATAATATGATTGCAATTATATTTCTGTATGTGATAGAAACATCAGACAAACACAAATAAAAACCAGAGGGCAGCAGATCATGGGAAAATAGCATTTTGGTGTCATTCTCAAAACTTTTGGCCATGACTGTATAGTGACCGAATGACGAGGTTCAGATGCTCTTTGTTCTCCATGGTGAACTCTGTAGAGAAAACCCCAAAAATTAAAAAAAAGTTAATTTTTTTTTCTATTCTCATTCCCTCCAAAAATTGAAAACACTTTTGCCATGAAAAAATGCAAGTCATTCCAATTAAAACAAGCCCTGAAATGGCCAAATAAACTCAAAAATGTAGGACTCGAAATGCAGAGATGGAACACAGAGATGCAAAAGTGAAAAACACTTGACGCCTCCAGACCCATAAAGGCTAAAGTCACAATCTAAACCCAAACTTCTCTCTGTTCCCTCACAGCTGGAGTCCTCTTACTGGTGAAGAATTACACGGGGGACCGCCTGAACTTTGGTTTGGCTCTTGAACGCGCCAGGAGGGATGGGGTGGATGTGGAAATGGTGGTGATTGACGATGATTGTGCTTTCACCTCACCTCGCAAGGCTGGACGCCGAGGGCTGTGTGGCATCATACTGATCCATAAGGTGAAGGGCAAATCTCTATTAATGTGCTGATATCAAATTATAGGTGACAAATGTTATGTATCCGATGTCAGATGTAGGGTTCCTCTATTATTGGACAGTATAGATTCAACAAAACATGAAGGAACACCGATCCCAGGCAATGGGGGAATTTGGTAGCATTCTTCAGGGACATCAATTCTTTGAGATTTCATCATTGCCTGGGAATAGCGTTTATTCATGTATTATTGAATCTAAACTATCATCAGAAAAACATTTTGATCCAAGGTCACGTTTATGCACTTTCTTTGGCCGCAATAAAACTTCGCAGATAATAAGAATTTCTTGTACTGGTAATGGGTTTAGTCTTTTTTTTATTCCACTTAATAAGGCCTTGTGCATACATTCAGTATTTGGTGAGATTTTTACCTCAGGATTTGTATAATCCCAGCAGTGGGTGATAAATCCAGAAGTGGTGACGAGTTTCTAGTAGACTTTTCCTCTGATTGTTCCACTCCTGGTTTTGGCTACAAATACTGAGGTAAAGTTCACCAAATACTGACCGTGTTCCCGAGGCCTTACAGATACTGAGGTAAAACTCACCAAATACTGAACGTGTGCACGAAGCCTTACAAATACTGAGGTAAAACTCACCAAATACTGAACGTGTGCACGAGGCCTTACAGATACTGAGGTAAAGTTCACCAAATACTGAACGTGTGCACGAGGCCTTACAGATACTGAGGTAAAGTTCACCAAATACTCAGCGTGTGCACGAGGCCTTACAAATACTGAGGTAAAGTTCACCAAATACACAACGTGTGCACGAGGCCTTACAGATACTGAGGTAAAGTTCACCAAATACTCAGCGTGTGCACGAGACCTTACAGATACTGAGGTAAAAACTCACCAAATACTGAACATGTGCACGAGGCCTTACAGCTACTGAGGTAAAACTCACCAAATACTGAATGTGTGCACGAGGCCTTACAGATACTGAGGAAAAACCTCACCAAATACTCACTGTGTGCACAAAGCCATAGGCTATGTGCACACTGGGCGGGTTTTCGGCGGTTTACCAGTGTAAACCGCCGTTTTGCATACATTAGTTTTATTTAAATTAATGTTAATCCAAACCGGCGTTTGGATTAACATTGAAACTAATGTAACCCGCCCAAGGCTGTGCACACACCGGCGGTTACCCAGCGTCATCCGTTGCTAACCCGCAGGTTTCCCAGCGGGTTAGCAAAGAATGACCAAGTTCTAAAAACCGGCCGGTTCTGCAGCGGCTGCAAGCAGAATCATGTGCTGCTTCCAGCCGCTGCAGAATCGCCGCCGAGAACCCGCTGGGCAGCCGCCGGATACCGCCCGGCTCCCGCAGCTCATACCCGCCAAGAAGCCGGTGCACGGCGCCGGAGCTTCCTGGCGGGTCCGCCAGCAGCCGCCGACCGAACCGCCGGGTAATGTGCACTTACCCTAACAAATACTGAGGTAAAAAAGTCACCAAATACTGAACATGTGAACGAGGCCTTACAAATACTGAAGTAAAAACTCACCAAATACTCAGTGTCAGCTGTTCGGCTCGGTGACGTCACAAGAGGTCCTGTAGCCTGATGGAGACGAAGCCGCCGGAAAGGTGAAGTATCCTCCGTGAGGAGTTTTTTTTTATTTTTATGCATACCGGAGGGGACAGGACAGGGGAGACAGAATAGAGAACAGGATAGAGGAGATGGAGGTTGGAGAAGCAGGGAGAGACAGGGGGTTATGTACTGAGCACTGCTTTGGGCATGCTCAGTACATAACCACGGAGCAGACATTGGATCCGATGTAGACTGTTCACTGCAGTATAAATGAAACGGACACATTTCTAATTTGGAGCTGGGCAATTAATTCACCAATGGGCCACACGAGGAACTGGAGACTGTTGTGGAGGACCGAACCAATAGACTGAACTTAATTCTGCTCAATGAGATATATAATATATATATCAGTAATTCTATACATAAAGTGAAAGTGCCTAAATTATATAGAGTCATTACACACAGAGTGATCTATTTAAACTGTTTATTTATGTAAATGTTGATGACTATGGCATACAGCCAATGAAAACCCAAAGGTCATTATCTCAGAAAATTAAAGTAGGGAGGATGAAGGGTTAATCCGTGCCGTCGTATTCCACAGGATATCAAAGGGTGAATATAATATTGAAATATTAGTCAACGGGTTTCAGGGCTCCCTGGCCCCTTCCTCAGGACAAATTAATATCATATTATCATATTTCAGAGTGTTCCAGGGAGCCCTGAAAATACTCATGGAATACGGCAGCACCGTTTTTAACCCTTCATCCCCCTAATTTAATTTTCTGAGATAAAGCCAATGAAAACCCAAAAGGTTATTAAGTCATGAGGTAGCGTCCCTGGGGAACTCGCTTGGCAAAGGAAAACCAACACAGACAACCATTTTTAACGTATAACCACATGGCTGCAGTTTATTGTGGGGTCATAAACTGCAGGTAACACCTTGACATTTCACATATAATACTGACATCACATTACTATATTTACAATCACATTACACATTATTCATAGGGATCCTCAACCTACCCCCTAGGGAGTCTCTACCTATCCACTATCCACTTTATACAACAGGACCCTACTCGACCTAACAGTCAGTCCCCATCCTATTAGGGTACCTTTGCACGCCACAACCGCGGCGAGAAATCTGACTGGCAATCAGTAGCCCCGTAACCATTGCCGCGAAATTGCCTCGAAATTGCGGCGTGTAATTGGGGAATTTGGTGGCGATAAAAAAAGTTGCTCCTGGTTCCGATTTCACAGCACTGCTCCAAAATCAGAGGCAATCATGAAGGTGACATTCCCGGCTTTTGGCGTGTGAAAGGGCGATAGGGATGGAATCTGCGTCGCCTATTGATTTCTCGGAGGCGTGCCACAGCATGCTGGAGACCGTTCCCCATCAGCGATGATTGGTGGTGGCTACTGTGTTCCCATTGGCTGTCCCTTCACATGGCGCCATATTTGAAGAGCTGTCCATTCACACTACACAGTGGCAATGGCGTCATGTATTAGCCCGCCTTCCTGCGCAGGCTGGCCAATCATAACGTTATTGCTGTGTCTAATCAGCAAGTTTGGGGCGCGGAATACACCAGTCTGTCACGCCTATGTTCTTGCGGCGCTAACCATGTACGCCCACATTCCTTTGGGGATTGCGGCGTGTGAAGCGGCGAGGGAACTCCACCGGATTGGTTCCGCTATTGGTGTAGCAACTTCCAGGGCAACACATCGCCCTAGGTTGAGGGCGAAATTGCGGCGTGTAAAAGCGCCTTCGGCGATCTGAGGCAGCCATGAAAAATGTGCACGCGCATGTTAGATTGCCTCCTATCGCAGCCAAAAGTTGCGGCATGTAAAGATACCCTTACAGGGAATCTCTACCTACTACAGGGAGCTCAACCAGTTACCGCACAGATAACTCATGCATGGCCCTTTCTGCATCTGCCATCATGAGTGACCCACGTTAGACTACACATTCATCACCCAGGATAGTTTTGCATACGCCCTGGTGATCCATTCATACAGGGTACTTTTGCATACACCCCGATGAGACCCTCACACTTCAACGGGTCCTTCAGTTGGACCCTATGGCGGCTATGCCCACCTGGCACACACACATGTAAACACATTTACCTCCCGTAGGGCTATACACACATCATCACATCATGGCGGCTATGCCCGCCTGGCACACATATACGTAGCACAGTTAATCCACATAACATCCGTGGACCGCTACCTTACCGGGCACCGAACTGGGTCTAGGAACCTGAGCTACTGGGTACACCAGGCGTCCCCCAAGGTCTCCTCTAGCACGTGTTTCGCCCCATGCCTGAACAAGTGCCCTCCAGGGTCAGCCACGGTTCCCCAACTCCAGGAGCCGTCACAACCCGTTCCTGGCCACCGGCTCGCACTCAAGCAACAGAGGGCTAGGAGCCTCCCGCATGGAGAAGGGCCGGATCCCAAGGGAACAGATCGCCTCTGACACGTCCCCACATCTCAGTGGTCTGGACTACACTGAGTTCCCATCTTCCTCCTCTCACACAGACACCTGGCAGGTTAAGTTATGTTCGCCTCACCCACCTGACACACCCACACCTGGGGCTGTTAGCAATCAGCACACATTGCTCTCTCGGCCGCTCATTAGGGTACCCTTAAGGCCACTTCACACACACACATATCTGAGTCCAATATCTGAACAGATCTCTGGTTGCAGTGAAATCATGGATACATTGCTCCATTTTGTGGCTGTGTACAACATGGAGCAATGTATCCATGATTTCACTGCAACCAGAGATCTGTTCAGATATTGGACTCAGATATCTGTGTGTGTGAAGTGGCCTTTACGCATTGCAACATTGCATGCAATTCCACTTGCAACTTACTGGTTGCAGTGAAATCATGGACACATTCTTACATTTGTACACGGCAACAAAATAGAACAATGTGTCCATGATTTCACTGCAACCAGTAAGTTGTAAGTAAAATTGCATGCAATGTTGTGATGTGTAAAGGTACCCTAACACATGCATTCACACCCAGTGAAACAGGCACCTGTGCTACAAGCAAATGAGATGCACCCCGGCCATGGGACCATGCCGGCCGTGCCTCACAGCCATAATCATAAACATTTGCAGAAATAAACACTTGAAATAGATCACTCTGTGTGTTATGACTCTATATAATATATGCATTTCATTTTTTGTATTCAATTACTGAAAAAATTTAACTTTTTGGTAATATTCTAATTCATTGAGATGCACCTATATATACAGTGTATTTATACTGTGTATGTATATATATTTTATCACGTCCAGAAGCGCAAAACATCACATCGTATGTGCTCTTGACCAAATTAGACACATAGACCTCTGCCTTAGGGTACCTTTACACGTCGCACCATTGCACGCAATTTCACTTGCAACTCACTGGTTGCAGTGAAGTCATGGACACATTGTTACATTTGTACACAGCCACAAAATAGAACAATGTGTCCATGATTTCACTGCAACCAGTAAGTTGCAAGTGAAATTGCATGCAATGTTGCGACGTGTAAAGGTACCCTTAGATGCACTTAGTGGCACATATGACTAGTGAGCCTGTGCTCTTCTGGACCTGATCTGTGCAGTTACATGGTCGCTGCCTGACTTATCAGAACGTGGATTCTTTCCAGTAACAGCTGACTAAAACCATATCATTGCACAGTGCATTCAAGACAGCCAAGAGAATTGTAGCCCTGTTTAGTGACATTTGATTTCCAGTTTATGGGCAGATGTGGACGTCATTTACCCAGTTGTGGTGTAATGCATTAACCAGGCCTCCACAATCGGGGGCGCTGTTTGTACCAGCCCTCCACACCAACTAAAGTGGATTTTCACTGGTTCATTGTTCCGGAGACAAAATCTTAAATCCCCAGAACAGAGGGACGTGATCTAAATGTAATAACGCTGAAAAAAGGTGCAAGTCCATCAACCTCAGCGTATGATTTATGGAAAGACAGCGACCTCCACCTTGGAAATAATTACAAATGGTTTGATTCAAAAATGTATTCTTCCATTGCTTCTAGCTATGAACTTTCACTTTACATTTTGTGTAGATCGCTGGAGCTCTGGCAGAGGAAGGAAGAAGTTTGCAAGAAATTGCTTCATTTGTGAAAACTGCAGCTGCAGGAATTGGTATAAAAACATTGCATTATTTCCGACCATAATACTGAATATATAAAAAGGTTTCATGTCAGTGCATTTCCTCACCACCACCTTGGCTTATGAAATATGCAATTACATCTGTTTGCCACTAGGTGGGGTGATTGCTGCTTTTTGATAGTGAGACCCAGTCTCTTTTATCTTTTTACCTTGTTATCTGCTATATGGCTGCGACCAGCCCTGGGGGGCCAATGTCCTTCCACTATTGCATAATGAATGAGTAAAAGTGCTGGTAACTTTAAAGGGGGGTTTACACGTAGCGACGCACCAGCGATCCCGACAACGATAGTGCCTGACCGGGATCTCTGGTGCGTCGCTTCATGGTCGCTGGTGAGATATCAGACAGGCGGTTCGACGGTTGTTGGGATGATTCGGGGTCTCGGGCGCAGAATGGGGTTCACTGGTAAGTCAGCGTGTCACACACAGCGATGCAGCCTGGCCAGCAGGAGATCACCAGTTAAAAAATAGCCCAGGCCATTTGATAAAGATCAGCGATCTCCCAGCAGGGGCTGATCGCTGCTAAGTGTCACATGCAACAAGATCGCCGGCGAGGTCGCTGCTATGTCACAAAATCGGTGAAGTAGTAGCGATCTCGTTAGCGATCTCGCAACGTGTAAACCACCTTTTAGCGCTACTAGTACTTCTATACCAGAGGCCACTATACTTGGTCTACACATCAGCATGCAGGTCCCTACTTATTGCTTCCCATGTGATAAATACAGTGCGTTGTGAAAGTATTTGTCCCCTTGAACTTTTCAACCTTTTGCCACATTTCAGGCTTCAAACATAAGGATATAAATTCTAATTTTTTTGTGAAGAATCAACAAGTGGGACACAATCGTGAGGTGGAACCAAATTTATTGGATATTTAAAACTTTTTTAACAAATAAAAAAACTGAGGTGTGGGGCGTGCAGTATTCTTCGGCCTCTTTACTTTCAGTGCAGCAAACTCCCTCCAGAAGTTCAGTGAGGATCTCTGAATGATCCAATGTTGTCCTAAATGACTGGTAATGACAAATAGAATCCAACAGCTTATTGGAGTATATACACTGGAGCAAGCCTGCTGTGGATATATACACTGGAGCAAGCCTGTTGTGGATATATACACTGGAGCAAGCCTGCTGTGGACTTTGGTTAGTACAATAGTGCTGGCCAAAGTGTTGCTGCTTGGAGGCTGTTGAGGAATACCATGTAAGCTCCCTCTAGTTTATTTGTTAATTAGGTACATAAGATTATTGAAGCCCAGCGCTACCTTGTATCCCTTTGCAATGGCAAGTATAAAGGACACTTGTACTCAAATGTAACTTAACCCTTACTTTGGGATGTTTATTTAACATGTCAACTAAAATGCATTTACAGTTAAAATGTAAATTAAAAGCGCGCTCGTTTCTGGGAGATTAGTCATTAAAACATTTTAATCTAAAACACTCTTATGGTGGGGTTACACGTCCCGATATCGCGGCGATATCGGAGGCAACGACGCGGGAGCGCGCATTTAGTGCACGTTTCTCCCTGCATCGCATCGCCAGTTTACACGCCGCGATATCGGGATGCAACGTCCCTCCGATGTCTACGCCCACCAACCCAGGAACGACCAGTTAACATGGGAGTGAATGGGTGACGTGAGCGTAGACATCGGAGTTGGGCTGTCACACGCAGCGATGCTGGTACAACGGCCTTGCGATATCGGCGAGTTGAATAGCTTTGCTATTCAACTCCGATATCGTTTTGGCATCGTTCCAGCATCGCGTTGGATGCTAAAACAATACAACGCGCACCCGATATCGGCTCCAACTCGCGACCCACGTGACTTTTTGTCGGAGTTGGGTCGGAGTTGGACGCCGATATCGCGGCGTGTAAACCCACCATCAAAGAGGACCTGTCACCAACCACACATGGTGATCTAATTACAGCACTGGATGCAGCATGTCTGCTGCATCCAGTCAAGGGGTCCCCCAGCCCTTGAGCCCCTCTGTACCCCGAGATAATGCACTTTGAAAACTTACATAGTGGAGCCAAATAGGAGGTGGCTTGTGGCTGGAGCCAAAGGGCAGATTCACACCCCCTGCATGTTTAATCTGCCCACTGCCGCCTCCCTGATGCCAATCATTGTCTCCCTCGCCTGCAGCATAACACAGAGCGAGGGGTGCGGTTCTGGCCGCATTGCCCTGCCCCCTGCAGTGTCGTCACCGCTTATACCCGCCCTGATCTATGGTTGGTGACACGTCCTCTTTAAATTGTACAGGTTCTGTGAAGGTAGGATACTTTCGGATATGAGGGTTTGGTGTTGCTGGAAATTGATCAGGACACTTGTGATTCACTCCCTGGTGTCCTAAAAATGATGGGAATACTCAGGATCAATATTAATCATGTGGGTGCCGTTCTTATTAGAGTGGGTAATTACCCCTAATTCTCACCTACGTTTTTGTCTGGTCGACTCGATGAACCGTGTGGAGATGGCCGAACCTCCACGTCACTAGGTATCGTCATTTCATATAGATGGTTAAAGGGACAACTACCAAACTAGGTATCACTCTGTCCTTTAGCACGTCCCTGGCACGATACCTAGTGACGTAGAGGTTCAATAGAATGGTTCAAAAATCACCGTATCCAGGTGTTAGAATGACCAAGTCACATCCAGACCTGAATCCAATGGAGAATCTGTGGAAAGAGCTGAAAACTGCTGTTCACAAACGCTCTCCACCCAACCTCACTGAGCTCCAGCTGTTCTGCAAGGAAGAATGAGACAAACCCCAAGAGACTGCAGCTGTAATCACAGCACAAGGGGGCGCTACAGAGGATTGACTCAAGGGGTGAATAATGCACGCCCCACTGTTCAGTTTTCTATTTGTTAAAAAAGTTTAAAATATCCAATAAATTTGGTTCCACTTCACGATTGTGTCCCACTTGTTGATTCTTCACAAAAATATTAGAATTTATATCTTTATGTTTGAAGCCTGAAATGTGGCAAAAGGTTGAAAAGTTCAAGGGGCCGAATACTTTCACAAGGCACTGTATATAGGGTGCCGAATACTTTCACAAGGCACTGTATGTGTTAAGAATATCTTTCTTTACATTCATTGATGACTGCTGACCTGCTTGTATATCTTTCCTTCTGTAGGTACGCTGGGGGTCAGCCTCTCGCCATGCAGTGTGCCCGGCTCCGGACCAACTTTTAAACTCGGCTCTGATGAGCTGGAACTGGGACTAGGTATGAAGACTGACAGCCCGGCGTTCAGTACTCTGTGTATAGGAGCATGTCATGGATTACTTATCACTTGGTAACTGTTAATGGTTTGTATTTTATCAGGTATACATGGAGAAGCCGGGGTGCAGAGATATAAGGTATGCTGCTGACGGATTGTCATCTTTCATGTTGTTTCCTTTATGGTGAAGGTGGCAACCCTGGCGAGATGGGACACACCTAGAAGAGAAAGGCCCCAGAACATAGAACAAAATAAGCCCCGTCATTATGATCCCCTCCAGGACAGGAAAGTTTGTTGTTTTTCTTCCCTCCATGCTCTTCCCATAATCCTTGAATCAATTCTTCACTCCCTTTTCCTTGTTTAAAGGGTTAGTACAAGCATGGCTGCTTTCATCCACAATGTGGTGTTATAACTCAGTCTAGTTCATTTCAGTGTAATTGACCTGCTGCTATAGGACCTATAAAACGATTAAAACAACAAAGTGTCCTATAGTGTGGAGGTTTCCAGTACTAGACAGTGATGTTAGGAGTAGTAGGGCCGCTTTACACACACAGATATCTGTGACCAACTTCTGAACAGATCTCTGGTTGCAGTGAAATCATGGACACATTGTTCCATTTGTTTCACAGCCACAAAATGGAACAATGTGTCCATGATTTCACTGCAACCAGAGATCTGTTCAGAAGTTGGTCACAGATATCTGTGTGTGTAAAGCGGCCCGTAGTCCTAAATTTGCATGCTCACGTTATGTAGAGTTGATCTTGACCAGACACAACAAGTGCTGCCCTGTAATCCTGATTACATGATATTTAGAAATATTAAAAATAAAAAAAAAATTGGGGAAATTAAATATTGCTGCTGAATCCATCCACACAACAATGCATATTTTTAATTAAATACAATTATTATTGACCTTATGCTATGTTGCTTGGAACGTTTCCGCAGTGCTTTTATAATCCCTCACTTTTTTTTATTAATTTCTACATATTACTCAGTTATGGCATTGTTTGTGTGATTTTACAGGTTTTAAGCCTTTGCTGTAAACCTGAATGTTACTTTAAAGTGACAGCCCATATAGGCCAAGCAGACGGCTGCTATGGGGTCCTTGAAGATGGGCCACTATAACTGTAATAGTAGTTTACTAGCTAGCTCAGAGACATTTTCTGATTGTCTCTACTTCTACATTTTAACACCCAGATGACGTCTTGTGATGAAGTTGTGAAGATCATGATTGATCATATGACTGATCCAGCCAGCGAGTCAAGAGTGGATGTACAGTCAGGTGAGCACAACCCTACAGACGTTGCCTATAGCTGTAAGGCGTCTATATGGAGGTCCTGACTGTGAGCAGATCCTATACACTGCAATGTGTGCCAGAGTAGATCACTGTTCTTACAGACAAAGAGGCTGGATCTGATTCAGCATAGAAGGCGTCTCGCTACTCGCTGTAGACTCTATAGTTCTGCACTGGTGATCTCTATTGTCAGATTTACACTGTACAATTATCAGAAGTTAGTATTCTTAGGAACACCGCTTTCCCCATAATTGTGCAGTGTAAAGAGACTGCCAATCACTCAACAAAAGAGAAAAACAGTCATTCATTGGCTGAAATTAATTTTTAACTGTATTAAAAATGATTGTCCTCGGCAGCACATCGTCCTATGTAAACAGGGCAATGTGCTGCCAAGAACTGTTACAGCCCACACACACCCAGCTATCTATTACTAATGAGAAGTGCAGTCCGCCTGTCTACTCCGACTATTAAATGTCAGACAGTCGGGAACTCTTCAGGAAGTCTTGGAGCGGCATCTTAAAACACGCTCTTTGGTAACAGGTTTAGAGTCAGGGCTGTTTAGACGGATGGGTAAAAAATACCCGACATGTGAATTAGTTTATAAAGTATGGATGAGAGTGAAGAAGGTTAGAGGATTGACGGGTCTGACAATATACACACCAATATGGGATAACAAACATCTAGGCGAATTCTATAAGATGGGTGACCTAAAAGACTGGAAGACAAAGGGAGTGCAGTTTGTCTATCAACTGATGAATGATCAAGCTCTCAAAACCATAGCAATGCTGAAGGAGGAATTTCACTTGTCAGACAAACACGGTTACCAGTATATGCAGGTTAAACACACATTCCTTCAACAGAGGAAAATGGGGACCATGGTTATCCAGAAAGATATTATCCTTGACTACATCTGCAAAGAGGGGCGTACTAAAGGAGTTATATCTGAGATTTATGCCGCTCTGCTTCACACCTTTTTGCTGAAATACCCTGTGGCGGCGAAGGAAAGATGGGAGGCAGACATTGGTAATATAGAGGATGACAAATGGGAGTCCATCTTAGAGTATATTCCCAAATTATCATTAAATGAACCGGCTAGAATGTCCCAACTATTTCTTGTACATAGGGCATACAGATCACCTGAATTTTTGTATAAAATAGGGGTGCGGGAGACCTCGGAATGTACGAGATGCGGAGCTGAAGCCGCTGGTATCCTACACGTCATGTGGGGGTGTCCGCATGTTTTGGGTTTCTGGTCTGAGGTGGCTGCCCTCATTGGGAATCGCTATCATTGTGTAATCCCTAGAGACCCGGTGGTCTGCCTGTTGGGATATGTGGAAGAGGTGGTGGTGGGCACTGATATGGCGAAACTAGCAGTTGCCAGACTCTTGTATGCGGCTAGAAAAGTCATAGCTAGATATTGAGTATGAATGGAGCCTCCTACTAAACAGGAATATATACGTCAAGTAGACTATGTGGTGTGGATGGAGGAAAAAATTTACCATAAACGTAAAAATGCTAAATTATGTGATAACTTGTGGGCCGCGTGGAAGGTGTGAGGGCTGAGATTGGAAAGGAAGTTCCGGCAGAGATGTGTCTAAGGGTGCTTTCACACTACGGATTTTGAAGGGAGCCGATGCTGTCCGATAAATTCGGACAGCATCGGCTCCCTTCTGATGCCTGGCATAAAATCGTTGCCGGGCTGAAAAAAAAAGAAAAAAAAAAGTTTATTCTCACCTCCCCCCGAACCCCCGCCGTCTCCCGCTATCTTCCTCTAGGCTCCCGGTGGCTCATGCAGGTTCCCGGTGTCAGCAGAGCGCTTCCTCTGCTGTTCAGGACCTGCGATGATGGCACAGTCACGTGACCGCGGGTTCCACCATGGTAACCCGTGGTCACATGACTGTGACATCACCGCAGGTCCTATACAGCAGAGGAAGACCTCTGCTGACACCGGGAACCTGCATGAGCCACCGGCAACCTCCAGGGAGACGGCGGGGCTCGGGGGGAGGTGAGAATAAACTTTTTTTTTTTTTTTTAACCCCTGCACTCCCAGTTGAGCATTTTTACTGTACAGAGCATGCTCAGTACAGTAAAATCGGGTCCGAGGAGACATCAGATGTTTCCTCGGACCCTTCTCCATAGGGCCCCATGTTATAGGGATCGGGTCAGATCGGATGTGCACTAAATGCCATCCGATTTGGTCCGATCCGAGTCTGTCAGATTTTATTTTCGGTGCAAAAATCGTTGCAGGCAACGATTTTTTTCACTGGAAAAAAATTGGCAAAAATCGGGCAGAATCGGATCGGACCAAATCGGATGGCATTTAGTGCACATCCGATCTGACCCGATCCCCATAGGGATGCATGGGGTCCGAAAATCGTTCCGATGCTGTCCGATTTTTATCGGACAGCATCGGAAATGAAGAAATCGTAGTGTGAAAGCACCCTAATGGTGTGTAAAGGGTCATCAGATGTTTAGGGTAATTATTGATTATATCTTACATATATTGCTCAGAAATAAAAAATGTTGCTGTCTGTAAAGGGGGGTGGGTGGTGAGGGAAAGGGATTTCTTTATACTATCAAAAATGGACAATTGCGGTTTTACAGTTGTATGTTATTAATTTCCTTACATATGAATAATATTTTTCTGATTCAAAAAAGGAAGGGAGGGAGGGGGTCGGGGGAAGAGTTTGGGACCGGGACCTGATATATATAGAAAATGTATATGTTTTGTATGAATAATTTGTTATTTGTGCTTTTTCATTAATAAAATATATCTGATTAAAAAAAAAAATGTCAGATAGTCGGCAAACATGTAGCTGATCAGCAGCAGCTTATCAGACACAAGGCAACCAATGTAAATGTGTGGCGCCCCTGCGACCAGGGTGGCCACAGGTAAGCACTGCAGCCAGGAAGGTGGAGACAGTTTTCTACAAACACCTTCATAAACACACCCACAGACACAAGACCCAACCCGGAGCCCGGGACTCTAGGCGGGCAAGGGGTGGTAGGGCCAGTCACAAGTGGGTGGGACGTAGTCAAGATGACGGAACGGGTACATAAGGGGAAAACCAGGAAGCAGAAGTCACTAGGCCAGAGGGTGCCGAGCAGCAAAGACCGAGTAGGCCAGACTGAGCTGAACAGCAAAGACCAAGAGCAGTAAAGAGAGGCTTCCCTGAAGGTTTCGGGCTCCCTGGAGGTGCAGAATCCTGCGAGGTATAAGCCACTGGAGAGAAAGCTCGCTCCACAGACCGAAAACAAAGGGAAGGGGAATGACTGAGACCAGACCAGTGCAGCTGGGTCTGAGGAAAATGGCAGCGGTGGCAGAGGACGACTGGCAGGAAGGAATCCCCTGACATATGCTGTAGTCATACGGGTAGGAAAGGGCCCGGTCATCCCCTGCAACATAGGGACACCCAAGGCTAGGTTGGGACCAGAGAGTCGTGTCTGAGGTGACCGAAGCTACATGCCGGATCACAAACTCACCGACGGGGAGCTCTGATTCCAGGTCAGAGCTCCTAACACCGTGCAGAGTCTGTAGTGACACATAGGGCTCAGAGCTTGCTACCCGGACATAGGGAGAAGCCCAAATAGGAACCCAAGTCACCCAGCATACAGACACAAGGGAACGAGCGAGAGGGAGAAAGCCTGAAAGGTATTGAGGAAGAGAAGGGGCTCAGAAGGAAAACCTGGCTGCAGTAGGGACAACTTAATGGAAACTGTGGAGTTAATTGTGTGAAGCCGTTTGTGAACTGTACCGTGAATGAAACTGCAAGTAAAACCCGGTGAACCCTTCTAAAGTCTCCCGTGTGTGATTCCCTGCACATTGAACTGTTATAATGTTTTACACCCTGTCAGGAGCAGCCCGACCCGTGGCAGGCTCATACATCCGGCTGCAGCACCATCCATCCTCCTGGCAGCAGTATGCAACAGCGGTGGTCCCCTCACTGACCACAACCCGTGGGTGGCGTCACAACATTCCCTGTAAATAACCCCTTTTACTTGTGGGCTCAGGACACGGTCCGGACCAAGACCGCCGTGATAACTCCCTGTGATACCACGGTCCGGTACCGAGTACCCCTTCCCATTGGGCTCCACAAATGCACCATCAAAAACCAAATATTTATGGCTTATTTTTAAGAGCTATACATGTACATTTTTGGAAACCCATTTAACCCCTTCACCACTATGGGATTTTTGGACATTTTTCTCATTTATTAGTCAGGTCTGACATATGTGGGGTGTATAGAAAGAGAGGCAGGAAAGAGGCGTGTGAAGCTAGCTGGAATTTTATTGTCATCTCACCATATCTCTCTTGTAAAGGCCATGGGCCCAAGATGCATTAGAGGATATATCGGTAGGACGACTCCACACTAGGGAACTTGGGTGGTATGGAGCCAGCCACAGCTTCTCTAATTCCGTCCATTTGTTGTAGGCTGGAATTGTAGTCCATGAGAGGATAAGGGCCACTTTACACACACCAACTTATCTGTCCAACTTCTGACCAACTTACTGGTTGCAGTGAAATCATGGACACATTGCTCCATTTTGTGGCTGTGTACAAATGGAACAATGTGTCCATGATTTCACTGCAACCAGTAGGTTGGTCAGAAGTTGGACAGATAAGTTGGTGTGTGTAAAGTGGCCATAAGGCACAAATGTGCTGCATAAGAGTATTTAGGTATATCTGGGCAAGTCAAACCTCCTTGTGACTTAGGGGTGCATATGACCCACCCCAGGGCCTGGGTACTCGGATCCCGGGCATTTAGTTGTGGGTGCAGTCACTGGTGGCTGGTGCCCAGGGCTGTGGCCCTGCTGGTTGCTGTAAAATGAGTGAAATAGAAGAAATAAAATAAAGTGAAGTTCGTGACGCCACCTGCGGTGTCTGGTGATGGCACCAGCACTGCCAGCAGACCACTGGGGACGATGGGTAGGCAGCTGGATGATGTCGCTCCCCACAGGTAGAGCGGAGTCCCCAGGGCAGTGTAGTACCTCATGTTGTAGTAGAAATAAAATAAAGGAGACCTTCTTACTCTGTACAGGTATTTACTGGTGACTTTCAAGATGTTCACAAGGTACACAGTCACGGGTAGCTGGACAGGTAGTCACCAGAGGATGCAAAGTCTCTCTGAGGCCCCAAATGATGTTCCTTCAGATTACTTCCTTTGTTCTTCTCTCTCACTGCACTCTCCTTACTACCATGCACTGCCCTACACGGGGCCCTCTTACTGCCAAGCCCACGGGTCTGTTAAAGTTTACCCTTCTCTCTAAGGGACTCAAACCCTGGACGGAGATTCTGGTGGGGACGTGCGTTGGACTAGGTTGTGGCTATATGAAGGCCTGAGACCCTCCGGTTTGGCAGCTTAGAGCTGAACTTTCCTGCATCACACTCGGAGCCAGTTCTCCGCTTTGGACTGGTTTCCCTCCTGCACTGGCTATCGGTACAGTCTGGCACGGGGCTTGTACAAGCCAGGGATCCCCCTTCTGTCTGGGTTGCCTCCTGTTACTGGCACCCTCCACTGCGAGCTTTGCAGGGTCCCATCTCCTCAACTTCCCTCACGGTTCTTCACTCCGACTGACTGTCTGTCCTTCCGCTCTTTTCACTACTCTTAGCTCCTCCCACCGGGACCGGTTACACTGGTAACGGGTTTAGCCAATTGGTCCCCTAGCTCTAAGTGTATGAAAGCGGGGATGAGGGCCTCAGGTTTAACATTACCATCCTCTGGTGACCGGGATACCACACAACCCTAATCTGGGTGTAGTACCCCTTTAGTGGCGCACTGGCCAGTGGGGCGCCACACATAAAACAGTCTTAAGTATTCGGTGCCATCCCGAGTGGCAAATAAATTTTAGAATCATGGATTGTACCTTCTTCAACACAGTTGCTGGAACTTTGACTGGAATGGTCTCAAACAGGTAGAGGAACCTAGGAAGGATCGACATTTTGGTGTCCGCTATTCTTCACAGTAGGGATATTGACATGGATGACCACTTTAAGGCGTGTCTCAGTCTCTTGTATCAGCTGTGGGAAATTAGCCCGGAATATCACTCTATAGTTTGGGGTAAGATTAATTCCCAGATATTTTATAAAAGATGTGCGCCATGTGAATTTATAGGATTGCTTTAAAAAGGTAAGCTTTAGGTTTGCTATATTGAGTGGCAATGCCTCTGTTTTTCCTGAGTTGAGCTTATAACCCGACAAGTTGGAGTAAGCGTCTAAGGTGAGTTGCAGGTTAGGGGGAGAGACTATAGGGTTTGTTAGGGATAACATGGCGTCATCAGCAAACAAGACTATTTTAAACATTTTACTTGTAATCTGGATTCCGGTGATATCTGGGTTATTACAGATCTGAGCTGTTAAGGGTTCTGTGGATATTCGTATAGTAAGGGGGACAACGGACACCCTTGTCGAGTGCCATTACATATCGAAAGTCTAATAGAATGTGCATGAACACTCTAACCGTTGCAGATGAGCAAGAGTAAAGTCCCCCCAAAGCAGTGAGGAAAGGTCCCGACAGGCCAAAGTGGCGTAACGTGGAAAACAGAACCCTCCAGCTCCGCCTGTCAAAAGCCTTTTCTGCATCCAACCCCAGGAGGACCAACTCCACACCTCCTTTGTTGGCAACCTCTACCAGACCTAAAATGCGTCTGGTATTGTCCCCTGCCTGGCGAAAACACACAAATCCTACTTGATCTTTGTTTATTGGTTGCGGGAGCCAATTACTCAGCCTTTCCATTAAAATTTTAGTGAACTTGTTAAGATCTGAGTTTAATAAACTTAAGGGGCGATAGCTTGCACAATCCATAGGGTCTTTCCCCTCTTTATGGATAACTGAGATATATGAATGAAGCATCGAGTCAGATATATCCCCCTTCCATAAAAAAGTTAGAGGGGGACCATGTGTTGTGAAAGCATGGTCCCAAAAGTCTTATAATATAGATAAAGAGGGGACCATGTGTTGTGAAAGCATGGTCCCAAAAGTCTTATAGATAAGGAAGGACGTACGAACCAGGTGCCTTGTGAGCTGGTAGATTTTCAATGATTTCCTCTACTTCTTCCTTTGTGACCTTCCGATTTAGGTCTTCTACTGCTTTGTGGGGTAGTTTAGGCAGTGGACAGGAGCTCAGATAAGTATAAATTAGGGTGTCTCTATCTGTTTGGGATATCGGTAAGGTTGAAAGTAGGGAGTATAAAGAAGAGTAGTGACTATGGAAGGCCTGCACCATTCCTTCCGGGTCATATCTAACAGTCCCTGTCGAGTGACTGATACCATATGGGGCATTGGTCTTAGTCTTATCCTTTAATTGTTTTGCTAAGATTGAATGTGCTCTATTACCATATTCATAGAATCTCTGGTGGAAAAATTGTAAAAGCTTCTCGACGTTTCCTTGCGAAATAGCCTTCAACTGGGCCCTAAGATCAATCACCTCCCTTAAATCCCTCCCGGTGGGTCTGAATACTTGTGCAAATTTATTAAAAAAGAAGCATAAATATCTACTTTTCGGGGGGGGGGGGGTTACTCAAGATGGGGTGCAGAGTGTACATTAATGAGAAAAACATGAACTTTTTTTTAATTCACCAAATGGCTGCAATGAAAAAAAGAATGAAAAATTTACAGGGGTCTGAACACTTTCCGTACACACTGCACACCTATACAAAATGTTGAGGAAAGCCAACTTGTGTCCAGTTTTAGATCTCTCTATGGATTGCTTTCCTAATGATTTTGTTGTTCTTTCAGGGGACGACATTATACTAATTGTGAATAATCTGGGGGTCTGTCCTGTCTGGAGCTACAGATCGTAGCCGGCTCGTCTGTGCGTCTTCTAGGTGAGTAGCCAATCGGTCTGAGCGTGGACTGTTAAAGCATAGATTGACCGCGGCTCTCCTGACCAGAGTGAGACAGCTTTATATATGTCTATGAGGCTGTCATGCTTGGGCTGAGAGACCAGTAACCAGTCCATTCATTGCAGTCTGAGATCGGACTGAAATATACAGATATCTGAATCGTCACAGTAACACTGATCATCTCATGTCAAAGAGGCTCGTGGGCTATTCATCAGGCGTGCAATGACTGGATCCTTCATGACGGCTCTTGAGATGAGCGGAGTCTCCCTCACTGTGATGAAGACAACACCGCAAATAGTGCATCTCTTTGGTAATGACATCTTTACTTACTGTTCTAGGCCACGTACTTGTACTTACCTATCATTTTATAACAGCTGTTTAACGTTTGTGTTGTCAGACAGGGAAACAAGTGCTCCCGCTTGGCCTCGAATCCCACATTCTTGTGTAACCGGTCGGACACGGACTTTCCCATGTGCTGCTGAAATCCCACAGCCAAAGGAGCCTCACACAGACGGTGAGTCCAATCAACATATGTCAGCTCAGTGTTTGACATTAAACTGCAGTCATATGGGATACTGCATCACATACATCACATGGACATGTATTGCTTCCATCCTGTATTGTGTAGTATATACAGTTTATAGAATCTTCGCCCTGTCGTCCCATATCTGTGTAGTGCATTGTACACTGGCCCCTCCATATCCGTGTTAGGACCTTTATATTTCATAGAGGCGTCCACTATCTTTGCTGCAATTACATGTCCGCCAGTTTACTTTAGTGGGCACGATGTAATACTGTAGTTTATTTGCTGTGACAGCTGCAAGAAAATGTCTGATTACCTCCATTTTTCTCTCACAATAGGGTTAAAGTGTAACCATTGTTTTAATTTTTCTTTCATAAATCAATAGCACACATGATAATAAGCAACTTATATCTTATCAGACAAATCTGCTAGAATTGATCAGTCATTATCAAAATCCTCAATTCTGAGATAAAATTATTATATTCAGTGAAGACTTTCCCATCACTGAGATAGGAGATGACAGATGTTACTGATGAGATTCTATCACTACTGGATGAGGAGGAGCTAGAGCCAAAGCTCCGCCTCCTCTTCTATTTACTTAGAATCTCATCAGTACCAGCTCGATCTCCTATCTCAGTGATGGGAAAGTCTTCACTGAATACAGATTTTATCTCAGAATTGAGAATTTTGATGATGACTGATCAATTCTGGCAGAGAAAGAAGCAGATTTTTCTGATAATACATATTACAAAGTTGCTTGTTTTCAGGTGTACTAGTGATTTATAAAAATAAAAATTAAAACACCGTTACCATTATAAAAAAAATCCACCCCATTTCAAAGATCTTGGAAAAACAATACATTTTTAAATAGTTTTCAATTCAGAAATATGCCCTTATTCTTCATCAGGCACACCTACAACTGGTCTTGTAACTTGCTTCTATTGACATACTTTGTTCACAAGTAGCTTGTCCTGCTGTAGATCAGCGGATATCTGATTGCAGATGGAGAGCGCACGTCATCGGCACCTGGGCATAGGCTGATCGGCTGCCAGACCAGGGGCCGAGCAGGCCAGTGACTATTATAGGCAGCGCTCATGACTGTGCCAGTTGGAGCATTCATATTGTTCATATGTAATGGGCACACAGTGATGGTCTATTTATCGGTCTACATGCACTATGGCCAGCAGTGATCTGTGACTCCCAGCTTGTAATCACTAATTATAGAAGCGATCACTGTGTGCTCTCGGCCATAGTGCAGGCAGTCAGCTGCATAGACCATCACTGTGTGCCTGCAACATATAAACGTTCTGACTGGCACATAGTCATGAGTGCTGCCCATAATAGTCACTGGCCTGCTCAGCACCGGGTCTGACAGCTTGCTGCCTGCCTGATCCCATGTGAAGGGTGTGCACTTTTCTTCCAAATACTACAGACCTCAACTGCACATGCTCGGCCTCAGCAGGAGAAGCCCATGGAAGGACAACTATAGAGTTAGAGGCAAATGAGAATACCAGTGATTGAGCACATAGGTATGCCGGATGTAGAAGGGGTACATTTAATTTCTTTAATTGACTTCTATTTGAAAAGTATAATGTGTTTCCAGAATCTTTTAGATAGGATGGATTTTTTTTCTATCATGGTAAAGTCCTATTAACCGCCACATGGGCAGCATCCAAAACTGTGGATGGTTCTCTGGTGTTAGATAAGATAAGGGCAGCCCACACCTCTCTTATCTAGGTGTAGTATTGCTGTTAATATGCCACTTTTGTTAGCTTAGAAGTAAAGTTAAAGGGAATCTTTCAGCAGATTTTTGCTACCTTGTCTGACAGCAAAATAATGTAGGCAAGAAACCGTAACTGCAATGATATATCACGTAGAATACTGGCTGAAGCCGTTCTGATACTATCAAAGCATTTAGTTTTGGCCACCCACCCCAGGCTCTCTATAGAGATCGTGAATTGACTGAAGTCTCATTCACAGCAGACTGCCATGTGTGTGACAAAGTAGTCCTGCAATGCTAATCACAGGGTAATAAAGCTATTAGTTTTGTTAAACATTGCACAGAGCATGAAAATAAAAGCACAGTTGCATTTTGTTTTTCATCCCTTGCAGCATGCTATCCTCAGGTTAAATAGCATTGGGGATATCCTGACATTAGCATTATCACAAATGAAATGATGTTATATGCCATTGTGTAATCACTTATGAATGCAAATTGTAACCCTGGTAAAACATCAAGTGTACCCCAGTATCTTCCAATTATATTGCTCTGTTTCACCTGTACCCCATAAGTGGCACCTGTCCTTTATTTTATTCTGATTCTTACAAGCATTACAGTCATTTGATACATTGAGTGTGTTATTCATAGAGTCATATACATATGCCATCCTTCTGTTAGTGCTGAGTGTGCAGGTCTACAGCCGGGTGCTGGGGTACGTTTGCCGCTCTCTTCTATCCCTGGAGGAGGAGTTAAATGATCTGGACCGGGCTGCCGGGGACGGTGATTGTGGGAGCACACATACAAGGGCAGCCCATGGTGAGTTACATCTTATCACATGGTGATCTGTGATGCCGCTGTGCATTGCTTCTAATTATTGATCTCTACAGCCATTGAGGAATGGATCAGCAGTGGGCAGCTTCCCTCTCACCCATCGCGGTTCCTGGCAGCATTGTCACACGTACTGCTGGAGAAGATGGGGGGCACTTCGGGCGCGGTGAGGAAATGTTATTGTATAATTGTTTTGTATAAAGTGTGAGTCTAACTTTGGATGACCCTGAACCACAAACCTGTGTGATTGCAGTAGTGCACCCCAGTCTACAGCTGAGTGCTTGGATGGGTAACAGATCAAGCAGTGAGCAACTAATGTTTTTGCAGAAGTAGCCCGATGTCATCCAATTTGACTAAGGGTGGATTTAAACTGTACAATTATCAGATAGGAACACATCTATCCTATTATTCTTGCAAGCTGCCAATCACCTGAGGAATAAGGATGAGTACTCGGGATGCTCGGAGAGCACTGAGTACCGCCGAGATGCTCGGACTGCTCGCTAATAATTAGCAATCTGACACACATACACAGCTCCCTTCAGTGCACATAGTGAGCTGGTACCACACAGGGAGCAGATTAATTGTTAGGGTCCCTCTGGGGGGCATAGCAAGGTGTTGTATGTTGCGATGATTTAAAAAAGCCCATTTTTCCGCCCTTTCCCAGAAACACTCGTTTTATAGCCGGAAGTCTGTGGGCGGAGCCTGTCACTAATTGACTTACATTGGGCTCGGTGCTCTGGCCGAGTACACAAGTATCTTGAGATGCTCGGCCAGAGCACCGAGCACCCGAGCATTTTAGTGCTCGCTCATCACTAGTGAGGAACAAACAAAACGATTGTTGATCGGGTGCAATGATTGCAGCACATGGTTGTGAGTAAACACGACCTGACACAGGACACAAAGAACGATCTATTACTCGTCAATCTCTGCATATAGGAAGCACAGCCGACCTTTCCAGGGTATTAAACGTCCACTGAAAGCAAACGTTTCGCCGATCACTCAAATCCCTCAAATCATGTAGTGCAAACCCATCCTAGTGTGAGATCTCATGGTATTCTTTTCTTCGTTTTCAGTTATAGACATTAATATATTGACATCAGTCTATTTTCTCGTTCTCTATAGCTGTACAGTCTTTTCCTAATGGCTGCCACTCAACCCTTGCAGAATCAGTCTGGACCCCAGGCGTGGGCAGCAGCAATCGAAGCTGGGATAGAGGCCATGAAAAGGTAAAGAGAAATAGAAAAAGGATTCTCTAATGTTATGAAGAATGTGTAAACCTTCTGAAAAGAGGGTTTATTGGAAATGCATTAAAGGGGTTGTCTGGGGTTAGTATATTTTTTTTATTATTTATTAAATGCTAAATACCTGCCTGATATGCCTGGCATAGTGCGGACATAGATAGTCCCAGCGGGTGATTCTGCATCACCGCTGAGTCTTGCGCAGCTTCTCTGTTCCTCTCTTCTCTGTTGATGAGACATGACTGCGGATATCATGCTGATTGACAACCGGCTCCCTGCTGCCTGGCAGCCCCTGCAGTCAGGCAGGTGACAGAAATACCATATATTAGGGGCCAGTAGGTTCTTCCTGCTTCATTTACCCTTGATATCATCATTGGTTGTCAATAGAAGAGTTATTACCCCTTCTTGTATAGACTTCATTGCTTTTCCACTATTCATTAATTATTCCTAATTTCCAGATAATTTTTTGTTCTACGCTCCTTTTGTCCTTTTCATGGGACCACTTCTTTGGGTTCCTTTTTATGTATATACAGCAAATTCTGTTGTTAGGACGTTTTTCTCGCTGTCGGACATTTTTCAATACAGATAATTAATTATTATGGAGAACCTAATTATATGAATCTAAGTTTCAGCCAGGATTAAGTCTCTAATTGATATATTAATGTTTTTCTAATCACGGACAACCCCCTTTAAGGAGGCTCTGTTATCTGAATATACTACTTTGTGTAAAGGTAGAATATTACAGTCATGGGTCGGTTAGCCCAAATCACTCAAAACATTGTGCTTTCTGGCTAATAGAGATGACCAACCCTGATCTTATACCAAGGATAGGACTGGTATGGCATTTAAAGGTGTCTCCTCTTCTTCTTTTGTCTTTTTTATATAGAGTATTGATAAGCTTTTGTTGTTGAGCTAATGTGCTAATAAGAGTGGACCTCTCCCTATACTGTGTCCTTTCAGAGAGTAGATCTGCTCGGAGACGTTCTCGGTCGTGTTGTGCCATATGCTCTTCCAGTGTAGCCATACATTTTTGTTTAGCACTTAGTTTTCTCTCAAATTAGTCCATTGCTATTTTCTTCTTGGGATATTAAAAAAAAAACAACAAATACATAATAATGCCCAGAAGAGAATATGGATGAATGTGACCCAAGAGCTGACAGTCTACTCATAACTGCATGTTGCCTCCTCATATTTTGTTTCTTTAGGTATGGAGGAGCAGAGCCTGGGGACAGGACAATGGTAAGGACCGTCGGCCAGGTTATTATTAATATCCATCCTCCGAGTCCACGTGTTACATGGCTGCCCTCTTTTTTTTCTAGCTGGACTCCCTGTCTGCCGCTAATGTTGTTCTTCAGTCTCTGGGCACTCCAAGCTCTGATGCAATGGAAATCCTTGGCCTTGCTGTGAAGGTGAGAGATCATGAAGCTTAGGTCAAGTTTACGTTCATTAAATTTCAAAAAGAAAAATCCAGATCCTCATTTTTTAAATAATTTTTTGCCAAACGTTTCATTCCATATTTTAAGAAAGGTCAGGGCATGCAGAGAGGACAAGTTGATGCGTTTCGACTTAAAGTCTTAATCAACTAAGACTATGTAATCTAAATAGTAAGCAACTAAAAAATGATGCTGTTGGCCCCCTTAAAAATAGTCTGGGTGAAATGGTGGATGAGGATGAGGAAAAAGCCAATATGCTAAATGACTTTTTTGCAACAGTATTTACACAAGAAAATCCCATGACAGACAACATGATCAGTGATCACAAAAACTCTCCATTAAATGTAACCTGCTTAACCCAGCCTGAAGTATGGCACCGTCTAAAATTCACTAAAGTTGACAAAGCCCCAGGCCCGGATGGGATACACCCCAGAGTACTGCAGGAATTAAGTACCATCATAGATAAACCATTATTTTTAATCTTTAAAGATTCCATAATAACAATGTATGTACCACAGGACTGGCATACAGCAAATGTCATGCCAATATTCAAAAAGGGGACAAAAACTGAACTTGGAAATTATAGGCCAGTAAGCTTAACCTCTACTGTGGGTAAAATCCTAGAGGGTTTTCTAAGAGATGCTATACTGGAGTATCTGAAGAAAATAAACTCATGACCCAATATCAACATGGGTAGATGAGGGACCGTTCCTGTCAAACTAAGCTGATAAGCTTCTATGAAGAGGTAAGTTCTGGATTGGACCAAAGAAATGCAGTGGACGTGGTGTATATGGACTTTTCAAAAGCTTTTGAAATGGTGCCACACAAAAGGTTGATACTAGTGATGGGCGAATCCTAAATTACTCGTTGCGAGTCTAGCGAGTCCAATGTTAATGAATGGGGAAGCGAGTAATAGCGAGTAGTGTGAGATTTACAAATCGCAGATGTGTCTCGGAACCTTCAGCCTGAAGCAATCCTAGTTTTGCCATTTATTTGAATTGGACTCGTTTACTTTGCAAGTAATCGCTGGGAAACTCGCACAGATAAGAGTCCTGTCCGCTCTGTGTGCTGGCTGCAGCAGCTCCAGGGTCCTAGAGCCCGCCTGCTGCTTGATGTAGCAGAGCTAAGATTGTTCTCAGTCTGCTCATTCCCTGTGCATAGACATCTACATCTATGCACAGGGATGTAGCAGAGAGGACATCGCGTTTTGGACTGCGTCGGACGGAAGAGGATTTTTTTAATTAAACATGGAGTCCCTAATGGCTTTTTTTTTTTATTTCTAATAAAAAATTTTCTCTGTGTTGTGTTTTTTTTAAAATAAAATTTAATAGAAATTCATGGCGGTCATGTCTAATATTGGCGTGACCGCCATAAATTTCGGGCTTAGGGCCAGCTGATAATAAAAAGCTGGCCCTAACCTCTTTATTACCCAGCGTGCCACCGCCACCAGGGCTGCTGGAAGAGCGGGGTTCAGCGCCAGAGGATGGCGCTTCAATGAACGCGCCATCTTCTGGGGCGGCTGCGGGCTGCAATTTGCAGCGGGGGGTGCCCAGAAAGCTTGGGCAGGCCTGCGCTGCGGATTCCAGCCCCCAGCTGCTTAGCTGTACCTGGCTAGACATAGAAATTGCGCAGAGCCCCACGCATTTTTTTTTTAATTATTTCATGAAATTCTGAGATTCTGACTCTGAGACTCTGACTCTGAGACTCTGACTCTGAGACTCTGACTCTGAAATTCATGAAATAATAAAAAAAAAATGCGTGGGGCTCCGCGCAATTTCTATGTCTAGCCAGGTACAGCTAAGCAGCTGGGGGCTGGAATCCGCAGCGCAGGGATGCCCAAGCTTTCTGGGCACCCCCCGCTGCAAATTGCAGCCCGCAGCCGCCCCAGAAGATGGCGCGTTCATTGAAGCACCATCCTCTGGCGCTGAACCCCGCTCTTCCAGCGGCCCTGGTGGCGGTGGCACGCTGGGTAATAAAGGGGTTAATACCAGCTTTGTTATACAAGCTGGTATTAAGCCCGAGATTCTTAATGTCAGGCCACGTTTGACCCGGCCACTAAGAATCTCCAATAAAGGGTTAAAAAGCACAACACAGAGAAAAATTTTTATTTGAAATAAAAAAAAAAGCCATTAGGGACTCCATCTTTAATTAAAAAAATCCTCTTCCGTCCGACGTAGTCCAAAACGCGATGTCCTCTCTGCTACATCCCCTGTGCATAGATATAGATGTCTATGCACAGGGAATGAGCAGACTGAGAACAATCTCAGCTCTACTACATCATCTCTGTGAGCAGGTGGGCTCTAGGACCCTGGAGCTGCACAGAGCAGACAGCTGGACTCGGCTTGCAAAGTAACAGCAGTTACTTTGCGAGTTTCCCTGCTATCACTGGCACATTAGCTGAGTCTAATGCAAACAATGGCAATCCTAATTTTGTCAGCGTTTGCCATTGATTTGCATTGGACTCGTGCGAGTAAACGCTGGGAAACTCGCAGAGTACCGAGTCCTGCGAGTCCCTTACTACTCGCCGAGTAACGAGTCCTAGCGAGTAGATTCGCCCATCCCTAGTTGATACATAAAATGAGAGCAATGGGGATAGGGGAAAATATGTGTAAGTGGGTTAAAAACTGTCTCAGTGATAGGAAACAAAGGATGGTCATTAATGGAACACACTCAGAATGGGTTACAGTTAAGTGGGGTACCACAGGGGTCAGTATTGGGCCCGCTTTTTTTTAACATTTATTAATAATCATGTAGGGGGTATACAGAGTACAATCTCAATATTTGCAGATGACACTAAACTCTGCAGGGTAATCAATACAGAGGAGGACAATTTTATATTACTGGAGGATTTATGTAAACTAGAAGCTTGGGCTGATAAATGGCAAATGAGCTTTAATGGGGATAAATGTAAGGTCATGCACTTGGGCAGAGGAAATAAAATGTATAATTATGTGCTTAATTGTAAAACAGTGGGCAAAACAATCACTGAAAAAGACCTGGGTGTATGGGTAGATGACAAACTCAAATTTGGTGCCCAGTGTCAGGCAGCTGCTGCAAAGGCAAATAAAATAATGGGATGCATTAAAATAGGCATAGATGCTCATGAGGAAATCATAATTTTACCTCTATACAAGTCACTAGTGCGACCACACTTAGAATACTGTGTACAATTCTGGTCTCCGGTGTATAAGAAAGACATAGCTGAACTAGAGCGGGTCCAGAGAAGAGCGATCAAGGTTATTAGAGGACCGAGGGGTCTGCAATACCAGGACAGGCTATTAAACTTGGGGTTATTTAGCTTGGAAAAACGAAGGCTTAGGGTGATCTTATAATAATGTATAAATATATGAGGGGACAGTACAGAGACCTTTCTAATGATCTCTTTACTCTTAGGCCTGAGACGGGGACAAGGGGGCATCCTCTACGTCTGGAGGAAAGATGGTTTAATCATAATCACAGACATGGATTCTTTACTGTAAGAGCAGTGAGACTATGGAACTCTCTGCCACATGATGTTGTAATGAGGGAGTCACTACTAACATTTAAGAAGGGCCTGGATGCCCTTTCTTGAAAATATAATATTACCAGTTAAATATACATTTGTTCCTTGTTCCGTCTCTTATATATCATTTCTTCAAGCTTGATAACGTGCTGTGCTTTGCGCATAAATTCCCTTCTAGTTGGAGGTTCAGGGTCAATCCACTTACTGGCTATCAATTTACATGCTACATACAGCAGCCTGGCTATGGCTAACCCGTCTGCCTCCGACGTTCGGATGGACGACACATCACCCAGCACACACACAATTGGATCTCTTCCAATTTTACAACCGTACACCCCTTCCAATCTAGAAATAATCGTCATCCAGAATGCCGTCAATTTAGAGCACGCCCACAGCATATGTAGCATTCCAGCCTCCTCTGAGCCGCACCTGGGACAACAAGAATCCTGCCTCAGGCTCACCTTAAGCAACACCTTTGGCGTTTTGTATGCCCTATGGATGATATACAACTGGGAGAGTCTGGCCTGTTCGCTCAGGGACAGTCGGGGCACAGCCTCCAGTATGGTTTCCCATTGCTCCTCCGCCAAGTCACCAACGTCTTCCTCCCACTTACTTTTAGCCCTGAGACCAGATCCTTCCAGAAATGCATACAGCAAGTCTTTGTAGATCCCAGTGATCACCCCTTTAGTGTCGCCCGTCATACAGACATAGTCCAACCTCACATCCTTCTGCACAGTCATATTTTTTAGTTTCTGCTGCGCTAGCCATGCGTGCCTGATTCCTGCATATTGGAACTCCCAGGAACTTGGGACATTGCACTCCTCTCTCAATTCCGCAAATGAACTCATCCTCCCCTCCTTCACCAGCTGCCCCACATACCTAACTCCTTTAGTCTGCCAATGAGCCATGGGCCCCATTTTCTGAAATTCCTTCAAGTGCACGTTTTCCCATACCGGCGAATAAATTGTCAGCCCAGTCACCCCTCGAACCCTATTTATCGCATTCCAGCTCTTTTGTATTAGACGAACTGTCGGATACTGTGTTCCCAATTTTTCAAATGTACCATCCTCCAATCCCTGCACTAGTGGATCCCGTCCTGAAATGTTAGATAGAAGTCTGCAGCTGGATCCCTCAATGTTGTTAACTCTCCACCCCCTCAAATGCTGGCCCTGCCCTGCCAAAAAGTATATCCATGCATGAGGTACAGCCAACCCCCCCTCCTCTTTTCCCCTTTGAAGAGTTTCCAGTTTGATCCTGGCCAATCTCTTCCCCCATATCAGAGATCTAAAGATGGCACTAATTCCGTGAAATTTCCTTTTAGCAATCCATACAGGGGAATTACGTATCACATACATTAACTGAGGCATCAGCACCATCTTAATCAAATTGGCCCTCCCAGTTACCGACAGAGGCAGTTTACACCAGGCGGTCAATTTCCTTTTGAACACCTCTAATAGAGGAATGATATTTAAATCCCAATATTTTGTCAGAGGGAGAGCCACCCATACCCCCAGATATTTAAATTTGGTCACCATCTGAAGCTGTCTCCCCTGTGCGGCTATCTCCTCCTCTTCAATTGCTCGATCCACCGCCATGATACAAGATTTGTGCCAATTTATCCGTAAGCCCGAGATATCTCCAAACCGCTGAATGATATCCATGACATTTCCCAATGCCTCTCCTGCGTTTTCTAAAAATAGCAAAATATCATCCGCGTAAAGTGCAATTTTTTCCGTGATTCTACCAAACCTGAAACCAGTCACCTCTCCAGACACTCTGATCTTCTCTGCTAGGGGCTCCATCGCCACCGCAAAGAGTAGCGGGGACAACGGACACCCCTGTCTGGTTCCCCTATGCAACCGGAAGGACTCCGACCGCTCCCCATTCACCTTAACAGTCGCTCTCGGAGAGGAATACAGCAGCCTCACCCAGGACAAGAATCCGTCTCCAAATCCCATTGCTTTCAGGATTTTCCACAAAAACATCCATTCCACACTATCGAATGCTTTTCTTGCATCAAGCGATACCACTACCCTCCCGCCACTGTTGTCAGCTGGCAATTGAAGATTGAGAAACAAGCGTCTCAAATTGACTGCCGTTGAGCGGCCCGGAACAAATCCAGACTGATCTGTATGGATCAGGCTCTGTATCACACCAGAGAGGCGAGTGGCAAGGATTTTAGCTAGTATCTTGACGTCTGACGTTAGCAGGGATATTGGCCTATAGGATTCTGCATATTCAGGATCTTTACCGTCCTTGGGCAATACCACTATACCCGCCTCCTCCATAGACCGCGCGAGTGCCCCCCTCTCCCTTGCGCTGTCAAATACCTGCCTCAACCGGGGTGCCAACACATCAGAGAATTCTTTATATACCTCACTCGGAATGCCATCGGTCCCAGACGCCTTATTCGCCGGCATAGAAAATATGGCTGCCTCCACCTCCTCCATCTCAATTGGCTCATCCAACCTCATCCGTTCCTCCTCCGTCAGTGCGGTAAGTGTCACGCCCTCCAAGAATCCCTCCACCTCCCCATCCCCGGCCTCCGTAGCTGATGTATACAGGTCCTTGTAGAAATCCTGGAAGACTGCCAAAATTTCTGGAGTCTCCGTAACCACCCTGCCCCTGTCATCCCTTATTTTGTATACACGGTCGCTCTCCCTCTGCGCAGTCGAGATAACCGCTAACAAGTGCCCCACTCTTTCTCCTTCTTCAAAGAAAACAGATTGCTGAAAGGCCCTCTTCCTTTCACTTCGCTCCACATGCACCCTGTTCACCGCTTCCTGCGCGTCTTTAAGTTTGTCATGCATTTACCTCATAGGATTCAGTATCATATTTGCTTCCGCCTCGTTCAAAGCCTTCTTCACTTCCTGATCTGCCAGTCTATGTCGGGTCTTGCACTGTGCTATGTCTCTGATTAGGATACCACTCAAAAAGGCTTTCATTGCATCCCACACAACCGTCACCTCCGCACTCCCCTCATTCTCACGAAAGTGCTGTTCCAATTCCTCCCCTATAACATTCAAATCCAGTGACTTCAGCCATGTCGGATGCAAAGACCAGGAGACAAAACTGGAAATGGTGTCCACGGTCCGCGCTGCTGCTCTTTTCCAAAGGATTTCATAAGACGGTTATTACCATAAGAATGTCCTTTATTTACATCACACCTACGCGTTTCGGTGCTGTCCCAGCACTCTTCCTTCCTCAGGGGAGGGAGGTGCTGGGACAGCACCGAAACGCGTAGGTGTGATGTAAATAAAGGACATTCTTATGGTAATAACCGTCTTGTGAAATCCTTTGGAAAAGAGCAGCAGCGCGGACCGTGGACACCATTTCCAGTTTTGTCTCCTGTTTTCCCGCGGTTTTGCGGTTGGTGGAGGTTCTGCAGCAGCTGTCTCATGCTTTCATACTGGTTGTGAGTCTCACAACCAGAAAAGGTGAGTGGATAGCGTTATAATCCACATAGAAACATTCAGTGTCCCTTTGATAAGGCACAATCTGCGCCTCTTTGTATCTCCTTCTTTTTTAGTTGGATGCAAAGACCAGACATTCCTTCTTCCCCTCCTATTACCCAATTGTAACATAACCTGAAGTGGGCTGTGGTCAGACAACACTCTTTGCAAATATTCCACTTCCTTAACCATGGCGTCCATGGCCACATCCCCAAGTGCAAGGTCAATTCGGGAAAGCGTACCATGTGTGGCCGAATGACAGGAAAATTTTTTCCTCCTCTCGTTCCTCACCAAACATCAATCAAGCCCATTTCCGTGACATAACATCCAAACGCCGTCAGCCTGTCCACCTTGCCATTCATCCCCCCCAGTCCTGAGTCTGTCCCAATATTCATTCATCACATTATTCACATCTCCCAAAATAAGCACTGGCGTGCCCCCTCTCCCTCTGGTTAGATCCACAACCTCTTGTAATTTGTTTTTATAATATGGCGGCGGAATATACAACGCCACCAGAATCATTTCCCTTCCATACATCTTGCAAGCTACCCACACAAATTGGCCATCTTTATCCACTCGGACCTCCAGTTCCTCATAAGGCGCTTTGGTATGTATCAACAAAGACACTCCTCTGGCGTAGGATGAGTAAGTGGAATGGTACGCTCTCCCAATCCAGGGTCTGGCTAGCCAACTAGTAGTGTCTTTGACCAGGTGAGTCTCCTGCAAGCACACAACCATGGCACCACTCTTTTTGACATATTGCAGGACCGCAGCCCTCTTATCTTTATCGGAAATCCCCCTTACATTCCAGCTTAGAAGACGTAAAGTGCTACCACTCATTATTAGAATACATATCCAAGAACTGCAGACCTCTATGCAACCCACCCGGATCCCAGGTCACACCACCATGAGCACCCTTTCCATATGATAAATCTCGTGTACCATTCCCCAGGCCCTCCCCCTCCTCCTCCCTCCCCCCTCCCCTCCCCCAACTATATAACTCTCCCCGTGACCAATAAAAGTAGGGGTACAACCGACCCCAGCGCCGTACGAGCACAGTCCACATGCAAGTAGTCCCGTTTAGCAGGTAGACCTGGTATCGCCTCCGCGCCACGTTACAAGATTATACTAAGAGTACTTTTCCCTTTTCAGAGTCCCATAACCGATCAATACCATGTTAACTAGGATAACCAACAGAAAATAACATTCTAGTGAAAATCCAGAATGAAAAAAGCAAAGATCAGGCCCAAAAATGGTGGGCATAACATAACTCGAGGGGATATTTGAGCATCCAGTATCGCACCTTCACCCTCCATCTTTCCGCACTAGCAGGACCAGTAACCATGTCCCTTTCAAGTTGCTTGATCCCGGTCTCCTTCCTCCTGCAGCTTGGTACGGTTTCTATCCATCCAAGCAGTTGCGGCCTCCGGGGTGGGGAAGAAGTGCACCCTTCCCAAAGCCTCCACACGCAGCTTAGCCGGGAATATGGTGGAGTATTTCACTTTCCAAGCACGTAGCTGACGTTTCACTGAACTGTATTGCATACGCAATTTTTGCACTTCTGCAGAATAGTCAGGGAATAGCTCTATGCGTTTGCCCTCAAAGGTCACATGGTTAATTTTTGCCTTCCTTTGGATCAATATGTTAGGCTATTGGTTTAACTAGATGGACTTAGGGTGGCTTCACACCATGGTAAGGTCCGATCCGGGGCTGTCCGGATTTTGGCCCCATAGTATCCTATGGGGCCGGATGGCAGCTCTCTGCCATCCGGTTTCCATCTCTCCGGAAGAATCCGGGAGAATTCGGATTTTTCTCACCGGACACAAAAGCGTTGCTCGCAAAAATCTCCCCAACTTGCCGTCTCCCGGATCCTCCCGGATTCCCCCGGATCCGGGGCAATCCGGCGCTCCCTAACATGGGAGCCTATGGGGCTTGATTGCTCCGGTCCGGGAGGATCCGGGAACCGGACACCACAGCAGCTGCACGCCGCTGTTATTTCAGGGCTGCGGCTAGCTCCCTACAAGCCGCGGTCCTGATTCATCAGCAGCTGCATCCGGCTGCACACCGGACCGGAGGGCACATTAGCCCTCCGATTCTGTGTGCTGAACCGGTCCGGGGCTATCATGTTCATCCCTGACAGCCCCGGATCGCATCTTGCCGCTGTGTGAAGCCAGCCTTAAAGTCCTCCTTCAACTTTAAATACTATGTTACTATGTATGTTACTATGTAAGTCTATTTTCACACAAGCATTTTTTTGTATTCGGGGTGATGCAGGTTTTACCCCAGGCTCCCTCGGAATTGTAAAAACTGATGCCCCCTCACCGGTATTGTCACTGATCCGTCTCATGGATTCATGGATCAGTGATAATACCGGTACAGGAGCGGACAGTTTCTTCTAGCTCCGTACCTGTCTCCACCGGAGTCGGGGCCAATTGACATGCCCCTTGGGGGGCGTGTTATTTGAAACTGCATTCTGGGAATGCGCAACTCCAAAACCCGGATCCGGGGTTCCAGATCCAACAGGATCCAGAGTCTGCCGGATCCGTGATCCATTGTGCACATTATGATTTTACCCATGCTTCCGGGTTGTATCGCGGAGACCGAAAATGCACCAAGATGCGTTTTTGTCTCAGTGATAAAACCGGGACACAACTGGGAAAACCCGGATATGGGAAAAAGTAACGAACTGGATGCACCTAAAAAGTTCATCCAGAACTAAAAGTCAATGGGGCTGAAAACTGATGAGGGTGAAGCCAGTTCCAGCCGGATTCACGCAGGCGGCAAAAAACGCCAATGAAACCAACCTAAAGTCAAAACACGTCAACTTGTCCTCTCTGCATGCTTTGACCTTTTTTAATATATGGAATGAAATAAAGTTTGGCAAAAAATTTTCTTTAAAAAAAGGAGCATCAGAATTTTTCTATTGAATTATAACTTACTTGTATTACCCTCAAGCCGATGGGTTACTGGAAAGGATTTGGAATAGGTGAAGCTTATTAGCAGTGATTTTGCTTCTCCTATGGAACTGAGGAAGCTGGTCAATACCAGTGATACGTGTGGATACCTTTGTCCGCCCCATTTATATGATCTCTATCTGTACTCCACACAACCTATATGTATTTATACACAGAGGATGAAATAAATATTGAGCACGTCACCAATTGTCTAAGTAAGTAGATTTCTAAAAGTGTTATAGAAATTAATTTATCACCAGATGTAAATATAGAAAAATATTTACTTTGAAAATTTGTGACGTGTTCAATACTTATTTCACCTACTGTGTATTCTCTCATGTTCTATTAATTGAACGTTTTATAGCAGTGTGGAGATTCATTCTCTTACTAGTCCACGATATTGAACATTAATGTGGGGTTTATTTCCAATCCTTAGCTTTATCATGTGCTAACATTGAATTTTCTTGGCTTTCTTTAAATGTTTTTAATGAGATTTGTTCTTGTTCAGTTTTCTTTGATTGTATAATAGTGTAATTGCTGGATGTGGCTGGATTGTTGTGGGTGTATCTGTGTCTTTCTTCTCATTATACATATAGTCACCCTGTCTAGCGCACTCTCTTTATATGCGGTTTTTCATGATGTCCACTTCAGCCTCTTTGTCTATTGTTCTGGGTAAAGTTTGGGAATATTGTTGTGTTCATTCGATTGCCTTCTATTCTTGTAGAAAGCTTCTGATGCTGCAGAAGAGACAAAACACATGACAGCCGGAGCTGGCCGGGCCAGTTACATCGGCTCTTCCACGCTCAGTAAGCCGGATCCAGGTGCCAAAGCTGCTGCCGCCATCTTACAGGCGATATGGGATGGTTTGAATGATGGTTCTTAGAGTGGAGGCTGCTCGATATTCTGACATATTTCCCTTTAAATCAGATCCAGAGGTTTTATCGCAAATCTGTCACTACTTTCGAAATGTCTGTTTCAGTCAACATTTCTGGTTAAATGAAATCTGTCACCTGGTTTTTGCTACCTTACCTGACAGCATCATAGCATCATGATGATGAAGACAAAGAGGACCCGAAACCAATGATGCATCCCTTAGGCTGGCTTCACACCACGGTGTGATCCGTTCCGGGGCTGTCCGGTGTAAACCAGACAGCCCCGGACCGGTTTTTGGCCCCGGATGGCAGCTCTCTGCCATCCGGTTTCATCACTGCAGTGGAATCCGGGAGAAATCAGATTATTCTCTCCGGACATAAAAATGTAGCTTGCAACATTTATGTGTCCGGGGAGAAAAACCTCCCCAAGAAGCCGGATCCCGGATTCTCCCGGATCCGGGGCAATCCGGTGCTCCCTAACATGGGAGCCTATGGGGCCGGATTGCCCCCGACCAGGAGGATTCGGGAACCGGACACTGGCGGCTGCACGCCATTGTTCTTTCAGGACTGCGGCTAGCTCCCTGCCAGCCGCGGTCCTGAATCATTAGCAGCTACAGCTGCGTCCGGCTGCACACAGGATCGGAGGGCACATTTGGCCCTCCGGTACTGTGTGCTGATCCGGTCCAGGGCTGTTAGGTTCATGCCTGACAGCCCCGAACCGGATCACACCGTGGTGTGAAACCAGCCTTAGATTACTTTTGTAAAGATTTTTTCTTCTGCCCCCCTGCTATTCTCACTTTTGCACAATTCCTACCTACTTGTGTAAACTGACTCAAAGCCGAAATGCTGACGTTGCAATGCCTGAATCATAATCCATGCTCTCTTGTCTTATACTAGGAGAACTGATTTACTAACTTGATTGAGTACTAATGCCCATATCTAGCAGAATTACCATTGCATTTCTGCCCTAAATGTCTTATCATGCAAGGCAAATATTCTTCTGTTACATTCCTGAAATAAACAAAGACTTGTGACTGAGTTGGTTTTTTTTAAGAGTCTTGAATGAATCAGTTGACTTCATGATCACCCTACATTGGACATATCACAGTATTTCATGGTGTAATGCTGAGGCTACATGGTAACTTTGTCACAGGTCGCTGTATGCCACAGCACAGCATAGTTCAAGGAAATGGTACCCTTAACCCCCGGAAGAAGCCAGAGCGAAACACGTGTTGGGGTGGAGGAACACATCACTGGACTACACAACTTTGTGTGCCTTACTACTGTGGTAGACTTATATATAGTTTATTTAATTTATTTAGCCACTTGATCTCAGCATTGTTCTCTACTCTGGGGCATCCAGGCCTTTATGCACTCTTGCTATTTATCATTATCCCTTTGCATTTAAAATGGTACTTTCAAGTCATTTTATATGTCTATTGATTAATGTATCATTTTAAATGTTTTTAACCTATACAATAATGATTATTATATATATATAAAATAATTTCTCTGATCACTCCATTTGGGTTGTTGGACCTTTTGGGTTGTGTAAGTAGGCGGCACGGTGGCTCAATGGTTAGCACTGGAGTGTGACATGTGTGACAGCCTTTTGGCTTTCGCAGTGTATTAATATACGTAATTCCAGCGTTTATAATGGGCCTATGGGAGAATGCGCTTTTTATCGTGCACTAACAATTGACATGGTCATTCTTTTCACGCGCTTTCTCCCATAAAAGCGCGGCGTATATTTACGCAGAACCTGAACGGCAAAAGTGACAGTCCATTCACTTTGCCGGCAGACGCACTTTTGCACAACAAATGGGCGCAAAAAATTTGCACTGTGTGAATGTAGCCTTACATTTCAGTCTACATCTTGGAGGAGGGGGACTCTCTGGCAGGATAATAGTTAACTCACTATTAACTTGGATGGCTAAAGGACCTGTGTGATGTAACAATCATGTGACCATAGTGGGCAGAGCTAAGCCAGCAAACTTATGTCCTATGTGGACTTAGCTTAACATGGTTATGACATCACATAAGGTCTCCCAACATGTTCTAACATAAGGCTTAAATAAACTATTAACTGCCAGACTACAGTCTCCAAGGTGTAGTCAGTGCCTCATGTACATGAGAAAATGTAAGTGTATAAATGCTTTTTTTTTTTACCTTTCACATTACACTCTGAGCTCAGGCAGGGATGATTACACTGGTATTATACAGCTGTAGCTACAGACAGTGATAGCTGGGCGCATAAACTAGCTGACAGGTTCCCTTTAAGTCTGGCCAGACCCAGCAAACTTGAGCATCTACATGTTCCCCCTTCTCTACACCGTACTAAATTGCCCTTGTAAAACAAACAAAAAATATGTATTGGTTTTTATTTAATAAAAAAAGAAAATTTAAATTAAAATAACTAACTTTAGAAAAAAAAAGTTGCCTTTTTAATTTTTTGCAAAATTGCCCATCTTCTATCACAGCATTATACATATAGAGCTTCAGTTCTGAGAGCTATTCCTTTTTGAGTTACAAAGCTGCCTGACTGCTACATGTGATTACTGCCTGTGCTGCCTGTGAATGCCGCCTAAACTGCTTGACTACTACAAGTGACTACTACCTGCGCTGGCTGCCAGACTGCTGCCTATGACTACTGCCTGTGCTGCCTGACTGCTACATGTGACTTTTGACTGTGCTGCCTGACTGCTACATGTGACTACTGCCTGTGCTGGCTTCCAGACTGCTGCCTATAACTACTGCCTGTGCTGGCTCACTGCTACATGTGACTACTGCCTGTGCTGCCTATGACTACTGCCTGTGATGCCTGACTGCTACATGTGACTATTGAATGTGCTGGCTGGCTGACTGACTGCCTGTGACTGCTGCTTGACTGCTGCCTATGCTGCCTGACTGCTTCATGTGACTGTTGCCTATGCTACCTGATTGCTGACTGTGACCACTGCCTGATTGCTGCCTGTCACTACTGCCTGTGCTTTATGACTTGCTACATGTGACTGCTGCCTGTGCTGGCTGCCTGACTGCCTTTGACTGCTGCCTGACTGCTACATGGGACTACTCTCTGTGCTGCTGCCTGATTGCTGCCTGTGATGGCTGCCTGACTGCTGCCTGTGCCTACTGCCTGTGATGCCTGACTGCTACATGTGATTACTGCCTGTGCTGGCTGCCTGCTGCCTGTCTTCTTCCTGACTGCTTCCTATGTTGCCTGTGCTGCCTGACTGCTACATGTGACTACTGTCTCTGCTAGCTAACTGCTGCCTGTGCTGTCTGACTGCTACATGTGACTACTGCCTGTGCTGCCTGTGACTGCTGCCTGACTGCTGCCTGTGCTGCTTGACTTCTGTCAGTGACTGCTGCCTCTGCTGCCTGTCTGGGACTTATCTTCTCCTCCTCTTCCTCACTCTCTGCTCAGCTCCTCTGTTCACAACACCATGCAGGGCTGACGACAGATTTTTGTGGGCCCCGGGCGAAAGAGTCTCAGTGGGCCCCTTTAACACTCACACACAGCACTGCTACATGCCCAATACATGCACATACAGATACGCAAAGCTCTGCTACATGAACTCTACATACCCAGGTCTGCTACATGTACAATACATGCACATACAAACACACACAAAGCTCTGTTACATGCACATACAAACACCCAGCTTTGCTCACATGTACAATACATGCAAATACAAACACACACAGCTCTGTTACATGCACATACAGATACACACAGCTTTGTTACATGCAAACACAGATACACAGCTCTGCTACTCGGACACTATATACTTAGCTCTGCTACATGTACAATACATGCACATGAAAACACACACCTCTGTTACATGCACAATACATGCACATACAGAAACACATACAGATATACGCATAGACATACACACACAGATATACACACACATACAGATAGACACACACACACATATACAGATATACACACAGGCACAGATACCTACAGATATACACACATGTACAGATATACACACACATACAGATATACAGACACATACAGATATACACACACAGATATACACATACATATAGATATAAACACACACATACAGATATACACACACATATACAGATATACAGACATAGATACAGATATAAACATACATACACATATACACACTGTAAGGTAGCGGTTAGGATCGGCACGACGGAAGGCAGTGACTCAGGCAACTGTTCACACAACACACAGTTTAATGGTACAGTTCAGGTATATTACAGACCTCCAGGTTCTGGGGCACAGCTGGTACAACTCTGTTCATCCAACACACACAGTACCTCTGTACCTAGGACAGGCTCTGTCCTGGCCGGCTCCACTGGTGAGGGCCAGGTCCTCACTGCTAGGCTGTGTTATCAGCACACAACCACTCTCTCTCTGCACAGTCCTCTCTGAGAGAGCTCCCAGGCTGCTGTTAGCTTCACACAGCAGATCCTCCTGTTCTCATCCCACTCCTCAGCCCAGGGCAGCTCATATCATCTCCTATCCCATCACAGGTGGGCTGAGTGCTTTCCATCAGCACTTAGCTCAGATCTCACTTCTGTTAACCCTGTGAGTGCTGCCACAGAGCAAAAGATACAATCCCCCATGTGCTGTGCACCGGTCAGGGGACACATCGGGGTCGCATCACCACAACACATACAGATATACACACATATACAGATATACACATACATACACATATACAGATATACACACACACATACAGATATACACACACACATACAGAAATTCACACACATACAGATATACACACACATACAGATATACACACATACAGATATACACACATACAGATATACACACATACATACAGATATACACACATACAGATATACACACACATACAGATATACACACACATACAGATATACACACACATACAGATATACACATACAGATATACACACATACAGATACACACACACATACAGATATACACACATACAGATATACACACACATATAGCTATACACACACATACAGATATACACACATACAGATTATAATTGTACATTGCAGTTCTGCTGAGCGCAGAGTGATGTGCAGGAGCCGCCAATATAATGGGTATAATAACTGCTACCAGGTATTTACATATAGCTGAAGGGTGGGTGGGCCCCTGAAATCAATTTCCCTGGTGGGCCCCAGACACCCCAGTCCGACCCTGCATGAAACGCTTGATTGTTCGGTGATCACGCTTCAAAAGTTTGGCAATTTCAAGGCTGCTGCATGCCCCTGCAAAACATCTCACCATTTTGGACTTTTCAGAGCCCGTCAAATCTCTCTTCTGACCCATTTTACCTAAGGAAAGGCATTTAAGCACACCCCTCCTCATTACAGAGATGCACATCACCTGATTTACTTAATTGGTAGTTGGCTCTCAAGCCTATACAGCATGGAGTAGGACAGCATGTATAAAAAGTGTCATGTGATCAAAATACTCATTCGCCTAATAATTCTGCACACAGTGTATTATATGGCATATTTACAGGTTTTTCCTGTTATTTCATTTTTTTCAATCTGTCTTTTTGTATGCACATTATTACACATTTTAATTATATCACCACTTTTTTTCAGCCACAGCATCTGCAGATACATTGATGATATAGTGGGACATCTGTCACCATTATTGTCAGGTAATTGTTACCTTCGCTCAACTTCACTACTCCTCTTTTTAGGTATCTGTGTACAGTATATATATACACGTATATATCTAGGATAGTGCAGTAGTCCCTAACATTGCTACTTTTTGTGCACTTTCACAGGTATTTATGTGGACTCTGCCTACGGTACTACCTGCGGCATCCTCCTATTATTTACTACTTTTTAGATATACAAAAATAATAAAAATTATTTAGTTTTAAAATGAGCCTTGATCTACGATTCTAAGCAAATACACATATTTCTTTTGTTGTCTTTACCAGGATATTTTAATATTACTGTTTTTACTCATTAATTTGCCCTCCAGCTATAGAGAACACCAATTCACTGTATACCAATTGTGCCCTCTGCTGTTATCATGTGGGTATAGCAGCTTCTTTATGTGAGCGCTGTATACTATATACTGCATACTTTCCTGTTATTGTAGGCATTTTTGGATCCATTGAGGCATAAGATAGGCACTGTTATTTCTTTTATATATATTTATTAATTGGCCCTCCTAGACATCCTGAGAGAGTCCTGTATACTTACAGTTATGTATTCTCTGCCCATTGAGCTATTTTGCTGTCTTTAACACCTAACAATTATAATATACTGTGGTTTATCTCATTGACTTTATACTTCATATATAGTTTTACCCTCCAGCAATTGTTTGACATTTTACACTTTATTTATGTGGTCACTTGATATAAGGGCCTGTTCCGGTTTATTTGGTGTCTGTCTCCGGGATTCCTGTTGTGTTTTCAAAAACCTTTTTAAAGATTTTTTTAACCAATAACATTTGTGTTGGCTTCACTTCCATTTTTTAGGGTTCTATATTTAGTCAGGAGATGTCCTAATACTATTGGCCTATATGGAATTTATGTATTAACAACCTTCATGACCCAGCCTATTTTGACCCTAAAGACCGAGCCATTTTTTGCAATTCTAACTAGTGTCCCTTTATGAGGTAATAACTCTGGAACGCTTCAACCGATCCTAGCGATGCTGAGATTGTTTTTTTCGTGACATATTGGACTTCATGTTAGTGGTAAATTTAGGTCGATCATTTTTGCGTTTATTTGTGAAAAAATAAAACATTTGGCAAAAATGTAGAAAATTTCGCAATTGTCAAATTATGAATTTTTATTCTGGTAAACCAGAGAGTTATGTGACACCAAATAGTTAATAAATAACATTTTCCACATGTCTACTTTACATCAGCACAATTTTTGAAAAAAAAAAAAAATTTTGTTCGGAAGTTATAATGGTTCAAAGTTCATCAGCAATTTCTCATTTTTCCAGCAACATTTACAAAACCATTTTTTTAATGACCACATCACATTTGAAGTGCCTTTGAGGGGTGTACGTGACAAAAAACTCCCAAAAGTGACACCATTCCAAAAACTGCACCCCTCAAGCTACTCAAAACTACATTCAAGAAGATTATTAACCCTTCCGGTGCTTCACAGTAACTAAAGCAGCGTGGAAGGAAAAAATTGACATTTTAATTTTTCCAACAAAAATGTTCTTTTAGCCTCAATTCTTTCATTTTCACATGGGCAACGGGATAAAATGGATCCTAAAATTTGGCAATTTCTCCTGAGTACACCGATACCTCATATGTGGTCATAAACCACTATTTAGGCGCACGGCATGGCTCAAAAGGGAAGGAGCGCAATTTGACTTTTAGAGCCAATTTTCCATTCAAAACGTGAAATGGCGCTCCTTCACTTCTGAGCCCTGCCTTGCGCCCAAACAGTGATATATGACCGCATATGAGGTATCGGTGTACTCAGAAGAAATTGCCCAAAAAATTTTAGGATGCATTTTATCCTGTTCCCCATATGAAAATGAAAAAAATTAGGCTAAATGTTTGTGAAAAAAAAAGTACTTTTTGATTTTTACGGATCAATTTGTGAAACACCTGGGGGTTCAAAGTGCTCACTATGCATCTAGATAAGTTCCTTGGGGGGTCAAGTTTCCAAAAATGGTTATTTGTGGGGGAGCTCTAATGTTTAGGCACACAGGGGCTCTCCAAACGTGACATGGTGTCCGCTAACAATTTGAGCTAATTTTCCATTCAAATTGATAGCGGACACCATGTCGCGCTTGGAGAGCCCCTGTGTGCCTAAATATTGGAGCTTCCCCACAAGTGACCCCATTTTGTAAACTTGACCCCCCCAAGGAACTTATCTAGATGTATAGTGAGCACTTTAAACCCCCAGGTGCTTTTTTTTTTTTTTCTTCATTTTTACAGATCAATTTGTAAAGCATCTGGGGTTCAAAGTGCTCACTATGCATCTAGATAGGTTCCTTGGGGGGTCTAGTTTCCAAAATGGGGCCACTGGTGGGGGAGCTCCAATGTTTAGGCACACAGGGGCTCTCCGTACCTGACATGGTGTCCGCTATCAATTCCAATCATTTGCGGACACCATGTCGCGTATGGACAGCCCCTGTGTTCCTAAACATTGGAGTTCCCCCACAAGTGACCCCATTTTGGAAACTAGACCCCCCAAGGAATGTATCTAGATGCATAGTGAGCAATTTGAAACCCCAGGTGCTTCACAAATTGATCGGTTAAAATGAAAAAGTACTTTTTCTTCCTCAAAAATCTTCTTTTTTCATTTTTACGGATCAATTTGTGAAGCACATAGGGGTTCAAAGTGCTCATTATGCATCTAGATACATTCCTTTGGGGGTCTAGTTTCCAAAATGGGGTTACTTGTGGGGGAGCTCCAATGTTTAGGCACACAGTGGCTGTCCATACATGACATGGTGTCCGCTATCAATTCCAATTATTTGCGGACTCCATGTCGTGTATGGAGAGCCCCTGTGTGCCTAAACATTGGAGCTCCCCCACAAGTGACTCCATTTTGGAAACTATACCCCCCAAGGAACGTATCTAGATGCATCGTGAGCAATTTGAAACCCCAGGTGCTTCACAAATTGATCCGTAAAAATGAAAGTCCTTTTTTTCCACAAAAATCTTTTTTCATTTTTACGGATCAATTTGTGAAGCACCTGGGGGTTCAAAGTGCTCACTATGCATCTAGATACGTTTCTTGGGGAGTCTAGTTTCAAAAATGGGGTCACTTGTGGGGGAGCTCCAATGTTTAGGCACATAGGGGCTCTCCATACGCGACATTGTGTCCGCTAACAATTGGAGCTAATTTTCCATTCAACTTGTTAGCGGACAGCATGTTGCGTATGGAGAGCCCCTGTATGCCACCAGCATTGCCACCAGCACAGGGGCAACTGGAAGAGTTGGGGTACAGCACCAGAAAATTGTACCTCTAATGAATGCGCTATTTTCTGGATTGGCTGGGGGTTACAATTTGCAGCATGGAGGGCCCACAATGTTTGGGTCTCTACACGCTGAGGATTCCAGCCCCCCAGTTGTACCTGGCTGGCAACCAAAAATATGGCAAAGCTCCATGTCATTTTATTTGTAGAAGTAATAAAAAAAAATGACATGGGCCTTCGCCATATTTTTGGTCCAGCCAGGTACAACTTGGCAGCTACGGACTGCCACCAACCCCCAGCTGCCTCGTTGTACCTGGCTGGCAACCAAAAATACAGCGAAGCCCATTTTTTTTTATTTCTAAAACTAATTCTAAAAAAAAGTGCCGTGGGGCTCTGCCATATTTTTGGTCCAGCCAGGTACAACTAGGCAGCTGGGAGCTGGAATCTTCAGCATGGAGAGGCCCAAGCAATCTGGGCCCCCATGCTGTGAATTGCAACCCGCAGCCATCCCAGAAAATGGCGCATTCATTGAAGCGACATTTTCTGGCACTGTACCCAGACTCTTCCAGTTGCCCTGGTGCCGGTGGAAAACTGGATAATAAAGGGGTTAATGCCAGCTTTTTTTATTGGCAGCTGGCACTAAGCCCGAGATTCATAATGTCGGGCCAATGTTAGACTCGGCCATTAGGAATCTCTAGTAAATAGTCAAAAAAATACACGACACAGAGAAAAATCTTTTTATTTGAAAAAAAAACACAAACAAAATTCGGACTCCATCTTTATTATAAAGATCTGATGTAGTCCACAACAAAGGTCCCACAACGCTCGATTGCCTCCGACGTAGTCCACAACGAAGGTCCCATGACGCTCGATCGCCTCTGCTACATCCAGAGATTGCAGCAAGGGATCAAGTGTCCTCTTCCTACAGTCTCTGAGGTCAGAGTTATGGTGCACTGCATGGCAATGATCTGTCATACAGTGCACCATGACTATGATCTCAGAGACTACAAGAGGACACTTGATCCCTTGTTGCAACCATCCATCCACCCATGCACCCATCATCCACCCATGCACCCATCCATGCATGCACACATCCACGCATGTACACACACATCCATGCAACATCCATGCATGCACACACACATACATCCATGCATGCAACATCCATGCATGCACGCGCACACACATCCATACAACATCCATGCGTGCATGCACATATGCACACATCCATGCATGCACACACACATCCATGCAACATCCATGTATGCACGCACACGTCCATGCATGTACACACACATCCATCCATGCATGCATACATACATACACATATACTCACTTCACTCCATCGTTGGGAGAGGAGGAGCCCGGGAGAGGAGGAGGGGCTCCACGGCACCAGACAGCGGGGATGGCAGGCAAGGGGCAGGTGAGAGAGGGACATGGGAACGGAGGTGGGGGGCGGAAAGTGAGGGGGGAGACCGGGATCAGAGGTGGGGGGGCGGAGGGAAGGGACAGAGGGGGTTTTCAGGACCGGAGCTGGAGGGGGCTGAGGAAGGCGGTCACCAGTCACACTGCCCCTCCATACCTGGTTGGAGAGTTAGCGTCACATGGACGCTTGCTCCAATCAGATCTGGGGGGTGACACGGAGATCACCCTGCTCCAGCCAATGGCCAGTGCTCCTGCAGCACCTGCCATGGCTGGATTGTAATAGTTCACCAAGTTTCATTGATGAACTATTACAATCAATCTGATTGGCAGTTGAAAATTAAACTGCCAATCAGATCGATCATAGCCACAGGGGGGTTAAGCAGCCCCCCTGGGGTAAACTATGGGTCCCTATGTTCCTGCAACACCGGTGATATTTCACCGACATCGGTCACAGATGCTGCAGGAACGGAATCCCGCCATGATGTTATGGAGACGTCATGGATTGGGAAGTCACCGACTTCCATGACATCTCCATAACATCATGAGTCAAATAGGGGTTAAATAAAGTTGCTTTTTTTTTATATTGTGCTTCCAGGTATTTGGCTTCGACAAAACTTTATTGATAAACTTACATGTGAATTACATGCGTTTATGATGTGTTTCTGCCACAGAAAGACACTAAAAACACGTGTTTTTAGCCTACAGATTTTCCACGTCTGATGTAAGTCTATGAGGAAAGTCTGCACATAAAACTCAGTGCGTTGTGAAAGTATTTGGCCCCCTTGAACTTTTCAACCTTTTGGCACATTTCAGGCTTCAAAGATAAAGATATAAATTCTAATTTTTTGTGAAGAATTAGTGGGACACAATCGTGAAGTGGAACAAAATTTATTGCATATTTTAAACTTTTTTTAACAAATAAAAAGCTGAAAAGTGGGATGTGCAATATTATTCAGCCCCTTTACTTTCAGTGCAGCAAACTCACTACAGATGTTCAGTGTGGATCTCTGAATGATCCAGTGATGTTCTAAATGACTGGTAATGATAAATGGAATCCACTTGTGTGTAATCAAGTCTCCATATAAATGCACCTGCTCTGTGATAGTCTCAGGGTTCTGATTCAAGTGCAGAGAGCATCATGAAGACCAAGGAACACACCAGGCAGGTCCGAGATACTGTTGTGGCGAAGTTTAAAGCCAGATTTGGATACAAAAAGATTTCCCAAGTTTTCAACATCTCAAGGAGCACAGTGCAAGCGATCATATTGAAATGGAAGGAGTATCAGACCACTGCAAATCTACCAAGACTTGGCCGTCCCTCTAAACTTTCATCTCGAACAAGGAGAAGACTGATCAGAGATGCAGCCAAAAGGCCCAAGATCACTCTGGATGAACTGCAGAGATCTATAGCTGAGGTGGGCGAGTCTGTCCATAGGACAACAATCAGTCGTACACTGCACAAATCTGACCTTTATGGAAGAGGGGCAAGAAGAAAGCCATTTCTCAAAAATATCCATAAAAAGTCTTGTTTGAAGTTTGCCCCAAGTCACCTGGGAGACACCAAACATGTGGAATAAGGTGTTCTGGTCAGATGAAACCAAAATTGAACTTGTTGGCCACAATGCAAAATGATATGTTTGGCGTAAACGCAACACAGCTCATCACCCTCAAAACACCATCCCCACTGTCAAACATGGTGGTGGCAGCATCATGGTGTGGGCCTTCTTTTCTTCAGCACGGACAAGGAAAATGGTTAAAATTGATGAAAAGATGGACGAAGCCAAATACAGGACCATTCTGGCAGAAAACCTGTTGACGTCTGCAAAAGACCTGAGACTGGGACAGAAATTAATCTTCCAACAAGACAATGATCCCAAACATAAAGCAAAATCTACAATGGAATGGTTCAAAAATAAACGTATCCAGGTGTTAGAATGGCCAAGTCACAGTCCAGAGCTGAATCCAATCGAGAATCTGTGGAAAGAGCTGAAAACTGCTGTTCACAAACGCTCTCCATCCAACCTCACTGAGCTCCAGCTGTTTTGCAAGGAAGAATGGGCAAGAAATTCAGTCTCTCGATGTGCAAAACTGATAGAGACATACCCCAAGAGACTGCAGCTGTAATCGCAGCAAAAGGTGGTGATACAAAGTATTAACTCAAGGGGCAGAATAATATTGCACGCCCCACTTTTCAGTTTTCTGTTTGTTAAAAAAGTTTAAAATATCCAATAAATTTGGTTCCACTTCACGATTGTGTCCCACTTGTTGATTCTGCACAAAAAAATCTGAATTTACATCTTTATGTTTGAAGCCTGAAATGTGGCAAAAGGTCGAAAAGTTCAAGGGGCCAAATACTTTCACAACGAACTGTATATATATATATATATTGTGAGACAGTGCGGGGGATCATATGCGAGGGGCGCTATGTCTCCCCCAGAATGCGCACTGTCACGTATTGAGCCCGGTGTAGGGTGTTAGAGAAAGGGACGGTCCGCTCCCTCCGCTCCGGGTCTTGCAAGGTCCCGGAAGGAGACACGGAGTTAAAAGCCTGAGCAGGAGGCAGGGCGGGGTCCCTTGTACACAGAATTGTGCCTTAGCTGCAGGAGCAGCAGGGATAGACAGGAGAGGTCTGGAGTTCCAGGGGGCCGTGTGTTATACTAACACGGCCTAGCTCAGGAGGGCTGGAGGAACTCGGGGTGACCCATAACGGAGGCCTTTGGCCTGAAGGACCCGGGTTACTTTATATGAACTGTGTCCTGTGTACCCGGCTGCGACCCGGATTCCGGCAGACTGTGCCATTGCTGTGTGTATCAGCAATAAACACCGGGTCCTGTTTGAACTACTACCGGGCTCCACGTGTTTCCTGACTTGCAATCCAGGCGCTGCCCCACATATGGTGGAGAATGCGGGCAGCTGCCGGCCCGGTGAGGTGTAGCATACATTCCTGGTGAAGCCCGCGCTACTGTTGCCCTTCCTTCCGGAACCGCAGCTAAGTGAGAGGAGCAGCAGTTATTATAGCCGCCAGTCTCTTGCGGGGTGCCCGGCACTGCATGTCCATACTTAAGCCGGCCACGCTACAGTTCAGGCCTGCCGCTGATATGGAGGAAATCCTAAGGCAGCTGGTACTTACCCAGCAGCGGCAACAAGAACAGCAGCAGCGAAACGAGGAGCAGCAGCTCCGACAGCAGGAGCAGCAACAGCGACAGCAGGAGCAGCAGCAGTTGCGACAACAGGAGCAGTTTCTACAACAGCAGAAAATGAATGAACTGCTCCTGCAGCAAATTGCGGCCTTACGAGACCCGCCAACAGCGCCTCCCCCGGAGCGGCGTGAGGCCCGGGACCGGGTCCGGTCGGCACTGCGGAAGCTGAGTCCAGAGGACGACGTAGAAGCCTTCCTCACCGTCTACGAGCGCACCGCAGAGCGAGAAGGCCTCCCTCCCGCTCAGTGGGCTGAAGTGGTGGCGCCATTCCTGATGGGTGACGCCCAAAAGGCCTACACGGACCTCAGTTGGGAGGATGCACAGGACTACGCCAGACTCAAAGGTGAGATCCTTGCTAGACTTGGGGTCAATACTTATGTCCGAGCCCAACGGCTGTTTCCCTGGTCCTACGTGGAGTCCAAGCCGGCTTGCTCCCAGGCGTATGACTTGTTGCAGTTGGTGAAGCGGTGGCTCCAGCCTGAGAGCTTGACTCCGGGACAGATGGTGGAAAGGGTGGTGGTCGACCGGCTGGTACGGACTCTGCCGGTTGCGATACAGCGTTGGGTGGGGCAAGGGGAGCCGGGTACCTTGGACCAGGTGGTTAGCTTGGTAGAGCGATATACAGCCACCCAGGAGTTCATACGGGACTCTGCCCCACTGCGGCAGTTACGCCGGCCTCCGGAGCCGGGTAAAGGTGTACGTCCATCCCCAGGGGACTCTCCTAAAAACGCACCTGCTGAGAGGATACCCCAGAACGGGGCTGGCAGGAGACCAGGCTCCCCAAGAAGGAGCTTCCGGCCCAGCGCTGCCACTGCTACGTGGTGCTGGCGGTGCAAAGGATCGGGACATGTGGCTGCCTATTGCCCACTAACGGCGGAACCCATGGACTGCGGGTTCACACGCCGGCTCTCTATGTATGCCAGCCCCGTGTTCACCGCCGATGTGGTGGATCCCCTAACGGAACCACATCTGTGCCCAGTGCTCATTAATGGACACAGAGCGGAAGCTCTCTTGGACTCCGGCAGTTTGGTGACGCTGGTTCGGGCGTCCTTAATCCCCGGGTTGCAACTCACTGGGGGATTGATCGGGGTCCGGTGTATACACGGGGACCTACGCGAGTATCCAACCACGGAGGTGACTCTATCCACTCCATGTGGAGAGGTGACCCACGTGGTTGGAGTGGTAAACTCTCTACCCTACGGGACTGTGCTGGGAAGAGACTTACCATTGTTTTGGTCCTTATGGGGAGGGAGGAGTAACCCTCCCCTGATGCCAGGGCATCAGGGTGCTGAACCCGACGACCCTGAGACCGGGACACCTGCCGTAGGGGTCGCCAACATAGGGCTAGAGTGTCACCCCGATAGGTTCCCGCTAGACGTATTGGCAGGAGAGGTCGAGGAGACCCCACCGCTTCCAGAGTTGGAAGTGTCCCGGGGAGCGTTTGGGACAGCCCAGCTACAGGACCCCACACTGACCAGGGCCCGAGAAAGGGTAACAGAAGTAAATGGGGTAGCTCAGCAGCCGGGGGCAGAGAATGTATTTCCACGCATGGTGATTAACCGGGAGTTACTCTATAGGGTGGACAAAATCAGGGATGAGGTCGTGGACCAACTGGTAGTGCCGCAGCCACACCGCCGGGCGGTCCTAGAGATGGCCCACTCCCACCTGCTAGGGGGCCACCTTGGGGCTAAAAAAACGCAAGAACGCATCTTGCGGAGGTTCTTCTGGCCGGGCGTGTATGCGGACGTCCAGAGGTACTGTGACTCCTGCCCGGAATGTCAGCTGACCACTCCCTTTGCCACCTTCCGTAGTCCATTGGTACCTCTCCCCGTTATAGAGGAACCTTTTGAACGGATCGCAATGGATTTGGTGGGGCCTATAGTGAAGTCAGCACGAGGCCACCAACATATACTCGTGGTTGTCGACTACGCCACCCGGTACCCGGAGGCGATTCCGTTACGCCGCACATCGGCGAAGCTGATTGCCCGGGAACTGTTTGCTATGTTCTGTCGCCTAGGACTACCTAAGGAAATCCTCACGGATCAGGGGACTCCTTTTATGTCCAAAGTGACCCGAGAACTGTGTAAACTGCTCAACATAAAACAGCTGCGCACCTCGGTGTATCATCCCCAGACCGACGGGTTAGTTGAGCGGTTTAATAAAACCCTGAAGTCCATGCTAAAAAAAGTGGTAGCAAAGGACGGAAAGGATTGGGACATGTTATTGCCCTATCTAATGTTCGCCATCCGGGAGGTACCACAGTCGTCTACGGGGTTTTCCCCCTTTGAACTGTTGTACGGCCGGCATCCTAGAGGGCTATTGGATGTTGCCAAAGAGACGTGGGAACAGGAACCCACACCCTATAGGAGCGTGATCGACCACGTGGCGAAAATGCAGGACCAGATCACAGCGGTCCAACCTATTGTAAAAGAGCACCTAATGGATGCCCAAGGAGCGCAAAGCCGCAGGTATAATACACGGGCCACCGTTAGGACCTTTGAGGTGGGGGACCGGGTATTGGTCTTAGTGCCCACAACGGAAAGCAAATTATTGGCCAAATGGCAAGGGCCCTATGAAATCCGGGAAAAAGTAGGGGAGGTCAATTACAAGGTATATCAGCCCGGGAAAAGGAAACCCGTGCAGCTATACCACGTAAATTTGCTTAAAGCGTGGAAAGACCGGGAGTGCCTGCTCCTGGAGGCGTCCGATGCACCCGGAGACCCTGTCCCTTCGGCCAGAAGGGATACCGAAGGGGTACAAATAAGCGACACCCTCACTAAGGCCCAACGACGGGAGGCTCGAAAGTTGGTACAGTAGAATCCCGACGTGTTCTCTGACCTGCCCGGACGCACTTCGGTCATTCAACATGACATTGTCACTGAGCCCCGGGTTAAAGTGCGAGTAAAACTTTATCGGGTACCCGAGGCCAGACGGCAAGCCATATCGGCCGAAGTTAAACACATGCTTAAGTTAGGCGTGATAGAAGAATCCCGGAGCGAATGGGCTAGTCCCATAGTGCTCATTCCAAAACCGGACGGATCGTTGCGGTTCTGCAACGATTTCCGTAAGCTAAACGAAGTGTCTAAGTTTGATTTATATCCCATGCCCCGGGTGGACGAGTTGATTGAAAGACTGGGGCAAGCCCAGTACTTCACAACGCTCGACCTGACAAAAGGGTACTGGCAGGTGCCGCTAACAGAGGCGGCCAAGGAAAAAACCGCCTTTGTTACTCCGGAAGGTCTCTATCACTACGTCGTGTTGCCTTTTGGGTTGCATGGAGCCCCGGCCACATTCCAGCGGCTCATGGACATAGTGTTAGAACCTCATCGGAAGTACGCCTCCGCCTACCTAGATGACATCATCATCTTTAGTCCGGATTGGCATACCCACTTATCCCAGGTTCAGGCCGTGGTGGATTCGCTCCGGGCAGCAGGCCTGACGGCAAATCCAAAAAAATGCGCCATGGGGCTCGAGGAGGCCCGGTACCTGGGGTATGTGATTGGGCGACGGGTTATCAAACCCCAAATAAACAAAATCGAGGCCATTCAAAATTGGCCCCGACCAGTGTCTACCAAACAGGTGAGGGCGTTCCTCGGCATAGTTGGGTACTACCGACGCTTCATACCCAATTTTGCTGGGCGAACGGCGGCCCTGTCCGACCTGTTAAAAGGGAAGAAATCTGCTTTGGTGCGATGGAATCCCCAAGCAGAGGCGGCCTTTCAGTCCATGAAGTTGGCCTTGTGCAGGCAGCCCGTCCTCATCAGTCCAAACTTCACGAAGGCCTTCGTTGTACAAACAGATGCCTCGGAGGTGGGGCTTGGGGCTGTGCTGTCGCAAGAAGTGGGCGGAATTGAGCATCCGGTCACTTACTTGAGCCGGAAATTGTCCCCGGCGGAAAAGAATTATAGCGTAGTGGAGAAGGAGTGCTTGGCTGTTAAATGGGCCTTGGAGTCCCTACGTTATTATTTGCTCGGGCGGCAGTTCCGGTTGGTTACGGATCACGCTCCCTTGGTCTGGATGCGAAATGCCAAAGAACGGAACGCTCGGGTCACCCGGTGGTTCCTGTCCCTCCAAAACTTCCGTTTTACGGTGGAGCATCGGGCTGGCAAGTTGCAGGGTAATGCGGATGCCCTGTCCCGGGCGCCCTGTTTGTTGGCTGGGGTTCAACCCCACAAGTTTGAACCGAGGGGGGGGGTATGTGAGACAGTGCGGGGGATCATATGCGAGGGGCGCTATGTCTCCCCCAGAATGCGCACTGTCACGTATTGAGCCCGGTGTAGGGTGTGAGAGAAAGGGACGGTCCGCTCCCTCCGCTCCGGGTCTTGCAAGGTCCCGGAAGAAGACACGGAGTTAAAAGCCTGAGCAGGAGGCAGGGCGGGGTCCCTTGTACACAGAATTGTGCCTTAGCTGCAGGAGCAGCAGGGATAGACAGGAGAGGTCTGGAGTTCCAGGGGGCCGTGTGCTATACTAACACGGCCTAGCTCAGAAGGGCTGGAGGAACTCGGGGTGACACATAACGGAGGCCTTTGGCCTGAAGGACCCGGGTTACTTTATATGAACTGTGTCCTGTGTACCCGGCTGCGACCCGGATTCCGGCAGACTGTGCCATCGCTGTGTGTATCAGCAATAAACACCGGGTCCTGTTTGAACTACTACCGGGCTCCACGTGTTTCCTGACTTGCAATCCAGGCGCTGCCCCACAATATATATATATATATATATATATATATATATATATATATATATATATATTGTAGGGATCAGTCTCTATAGCAGCAGCAAGTAAGGCAGTGACACTCAGGCTCAGTCCAAAAACAAGTGTGTTTTATTTCACACAATGGCAAAAACAAACAAAAAAAACAGTCCTTACATCAGGATAATAGCGTCGGCCCTAAACCTGCTCCTCCTGGAGCTCGCCTAGGGGTCCTTCCCCACCTTGGGGTCCGGTACATGCTCCCTGTGCTCTCACAGGCTACTTTTTCACCGACTGAACTCCTCTCCAGTCTGATCTGATCTCACAACACCTTCACAGCCGTCTCTTCCGGCCTAACCTTTCTCACCTGTCTTTCCCTCCCAGCTACTTCAAAAGCCTGGGGCGGGAGATGAGGAATGGAGGCCCGCCCAAAAACCTTCCCCCATTCCTCATAGATGAGGTCCCATAACAGGCTTTACCAACAGCCACCGTTCTCAGTAACGGTGGCCACACCTACCTCACCTATGCTCATGTAAGCATCTCCTGTCCCATACATGCAGTAGCTCACCATCCTTGGGGAAACATAGCGTCCCTCTACCACCATTCCCCTTGCTACCTCACACACACCCCCCCCCCCCCTCAGTTCAACCCTGGGGGGGTGAACTCCTGCCACCAAACAGTGAGTCCGGGACAAGGCATCGGCATTGCCCTGAAGCCTCCCGGCTCTGTGTTCCACCGTGAAGTTAAAGTTCTGGAGCGACAAGAACCACCTGGTGACTCGCGCATTCCTCTCTCTTGACTGGCTCATCCACGTGAGTGGGGAGTGGTCAGTCACCAACCGAAACCGTCGCCCCAGCAGGTAATACCTCAACGCTTCCAAGGCCCATTTGATGGCTAGGCACTCTCTCTCGACCACACTGTAATTTTTCTCTGCAGGCGTGAGCTTGCGGCTCAGGTAGTTAACGGGGTGTTCTTCCCCATTCACCTCCTGAGAAAGGACTGCACCTAGCCCTACTTCTGATGCATCTGTCTGAACGATGAAGGTTTGGGTGAAGTCAGGTGTGACAAGGATGGGAGACCCGCATAACACCGTCTTCAAGACCAGAAAGGCATGCTCGGCCTGGGGGTTCCACTTTACCATGACGGGCCGTCTTCCTTTCAGAAGGTCTGTCAATGGGGCTGAGAGGGTGGCAAAATTGGGGATGAACCTCCTGTAGTATCCCACAATTCCCAGAAAGGCTCTAGAGCTTTACTGTCCTTGGTTGGGGCCAACTCTGGATGGCTTCGACCTTGTTGACCTGCGGCTTAATCATACCTCGCCCTATCACATACCCCAAATAGCGTGCCTCCTCCATTCCCAGAGCACACTTTTTGGGGTTGGCAGTCAGCCCCGCTGCCCGGAGAGAGTCCACCACAGCCTGTACCTTGGCCAAGTGGCTCTCCCAGTCGCTGCTGAAAATGATGACGTCATCCAGATAGGCCGAGGCGTACCTTTGATGAGGCTTCAACACGATGTCCATTAATCTTTGGAACGTGGCTGGAGCCCCATGTAAGCCAAATGGCAACACCAGGTAGTGAAACAGACCCTCCGGGGTGATGAACGCGGTCTTCTCTTTGGCGTTATCCGTAAGGGGTACTTGCCAGTATCCCTTAGTTAGATCGAGTGTGGAGAAGTACCGGGCTTTCCCGAGTCTTTCAATGAGCTCGTCTACTCGTGGCATTGGATAAGCGTCAAATTTAGAGACCTCATTCAGCTTCCGGAAGTCGTTGCAAAACCGTATCGTCCCATCGGGTTTGGGAATAAGCACAATGGGACTAGCCCATTCACTTTTCGACTCCTCAATAACCCCTAACTCCAGCATTTGACGAACCTCCTTTGAAATGGCCTTTCGCCGTGCCTCAGGTACTCGATATGGCCTCATCCAAACTTTTACCTGGGCTCTGTGACAATGTCGTGTGTAATCAACGAGGTACGCCCTGGCAGCTTTGAAAATACATCCGTATTCCTGGCCACAAACTCTCGAGACTCTTGCTGCTGGTTTTTCGTGAGGGTTTCGGCTATCGTCACTTCTGCCACTGCCCCCTCAGGCACCACCTTGGCTTGTAAAGTCAGTGCAGGAGGACGGTCAGCTGGAGACCCCTCTGTACCCAGACCCTCTCTGTCTTTCCAGGCTTTTAGCAGATTGACATGGTATATCTGCTCGGTCTTTCTCCGTCCCGGCTGATATACCTTGTAGTTGACCTCCCCAACTCTTTCTAGGACTTCGTAGGGCCCTTGCCTCTTCGCCAAGAATTTACTCTCCACAGTAGGCACTAGTACCAGGACTCTGTCTCCCGGGTTAAAAGTTCTGACCTTAGCGGATCTATTATATACCCGGCTTTGAGCTCTTTGGGCTTCCTCTAAGTGTTCTTTCACTATCGGCATCACCGCTGCCATCCGGTCCTGCATGGTCGCGATGTGCTCTACTACACTTTTGTGAGGGGTGGGTTCCTGCTCCCATCCCTCCTTGGCAATGTCGAGCAGGCCCCGGGGATGTCTACCATACACGAGTTCGAACGGAGAAAAACCTGTTGAGGCCTGTGGTACCTCCCGAATCGCGAACATCAGGTATGGTAGAAGACAATCCCAGTCCTTCCCATCCCTGGATACCACCTTTTCCAGCATGCTTTTTAGGGTTTTGTTGAATCTTTCAACTAAGCCATCTGTCTGCGGATGGTAGACCGAGGTGCGCAACGACTTTACCCGGAACAATTTACATAGCTCCTTGGTAACCTTGGACATGAACGGCGTCCCCTGGTCCGTAAGTATTTCTTTAGGGATTCCCACCCGGCAGAAGACGGCGAGTAGCTCTTTGGCTATCAATTTCGCCGAGGTGTGCCGCAGTGGAATTGCCTCTGGATACCTGGTAGCGTAATCCATGATTACCAGGATATGCTGATGCCCTCGGGCAGACTTGACCAGAGGACCCACCAGATCCATGGCGACCCTTTCAAATGGTACGTCTATAATGGGCAGGGGTACCAAGGGACTACGGAAGTGCGGCATAGGAGCGGATTGCTGACACTTGGGGCATGATTCGCAATACCGCTGCACCTCCCGAAACACTCCTGGCCAGTAAAAACGCTGCAGAATACGTTCCAGAGTCTTTTTATGGCCGAGGTGTCCGCCCAGCACATGCCTATGTGCCAAGTCGAACACCGTCGGGCGATAAGGCTGCGGAACCACCAGCTGTTCCAAGGTCTCACCCCGCACTCTGTCAACCCTGTATAACAGATCCTGGTTGACAGCCATGTGGGGAAACACCTGGTCTGCTCCTGGGTACTGAAACACCCCATTAATACAAATAACATTTTCCCTGGCCCGATCTAACGTCGGGTCTTGGAGCTGTGCAGTACCAAAATTGTCACGGGGAACTCCCAACTCTGCGAACTCAGGTACCGACCCAAGCTCGTCGGCTTCACCCGCTAATACCTCTAGAGGGGACATTGTTACTCCCACGGCTGGCACCCCTGAGTCGGGATCACGAGGTTCAGGCTCAGGGTCCGTGACATTCTGGACTTGTTTACCCCTTAACCCCGGGTTTCCCGGTAACAGAGTCCAGAATAGGGGAAAGTCTCTCCCAAGGATCAGTCCATACGGCAGGGACTCTAACACTCCCACCTCATGACGACACTCCCCCTTCGGGGTTTGGATAGTGATTATGGCTGTAGGGTACTCTTTCAAATCCCCATGAATGCATAAGACCCCCACATTACGTCCCGTGTAGGATGCTGACCCAGCCAAGGTGGCATGCACCAGGGTGATAAGGCTTCCCGAGTCCAAGAGGGCAGCTGCAGGACATCCACCGTAACCTGACACATGGGAGAGATATGTGCAGGCTCCGGGGAAGCAGCGGTATATACCGGGAAGGCATAGAGGGAGACACTCCGGGCCACACTGCAGTCCATAGGATCGGTGGTGATAGGGCAGTTTGCAGCAATGTGTCCTCGCTCTTGACACCTCCAGCACACAACAGTCTCTAGCTTCCTTGCCTGAGGACCTGCATGGGTGGGGTGCGGGTCAGAGTCCTGTATTTCTCAGGGTCGGAGAGTCCTGTATTTCTCAGGGTCGGTGACCTTGCGGGATTTGGGGAGCACACGGGCTGGGGAAGAAACTTTTAACAAGTTCTGGGTGGCCTCATATCGTTCCACCAAACCGACCAGCTGGTTGGCATCGACAGGGTCCCCATGTCCCACCCACTGCTGTATGGCTGGGGGCAAGGCCCGCACAAACTTGTCCAGTACCACTCTTTCAACCATCTGCGCTGGGGACAACAGCTCCGGCTGTAACCATTTTTTTTTACAAGATGGACGAGATCATACATCTGAGACCGGACCGCTACAGTCTCTACATAGGCCCAGCGATGGACTCTCTGGGCACGGAGATACACATTCACACCTAATCGAGCTAGAATCTCGGCTTTTACCTTTTGATAGTCCCGGGCGTCCTGCTCGCTCAGGTCGTAGTACGTTTCTGAGGCTCTCCAATCAGATATGGCGCTACGACCTCCGACCATTGGTGTATCGGCAGGCTCTCTCGCTCTGCCACTCTCTCGAACCCCGCCAAGAAAGCTTCGACATCGTCCCCTGCGGTCATCTTTTGGAGGGACGCACGGACCCTCTTCTTGATGTCCTGCTGTGGATCAGATGGTGCGCTTGACCTCAGGGCTGTTAACTGTTCCATCAGGAGTTGGTTAGTTTGCTGTTGAAGTCTCAGGGCCTCCGTATGGCTGTGCTGCTGGGCCTACAGCGCCTCAGCATACATCTGCTGTTGCTGCTTCTGCTGCAGGTTGGCTTCAATCAATGCCTTTACAACGTCCTCCATTGCTGAGCTCTGCTTTAGGGCTTGCTTCACCCAGGACATACAACTCGTCCTCTACAGCGATTAGTGTATGCCTTACTGCATTGCCCGCATTCTCCACCATATGTATGGATCAGTCTCTATAGCAGCAAGTAAGGCAGTGACACTCAGGCTCAGTCCAAAAACAAGTGTGTTTTATTTCACACAATGGCAAAAACAAACAAAAAAAACAGTCCTTACATCAGGATAATAGCGTCGGCCCTAAACCTGCTCCTCCTGGAGCTCGCCTAGGGGTCCTTCCCCACCTTGGGGTCCGGTACACGCTCCCTGTGCTCTCACAGGCTACTTTTTCACCGACTGAACTCCTCTCCAGTCTGATCTGATCTCACAACACCTTCACAGCCGTCTCTTCCGGCCTAACCTTTCTCACCTGTCTTTCCCTCCCAGCTACTTCAAAAGCCTGGGGCGGGAGATGAGGAATGGAGGCCCGCCCAAAAACCTTCCCCCATTCCTCATAGATGAGGTCCCATAACAGGCTTTACCAACAGCCACCGTTCTCAGTAACGGTGGCCACACCTACCTCACCTATGCTCATGTAAGCATCTCCTGTCCCATACATGCAGTAGCTCACCATCCTTGGGGAAACATAGCGTCCCTCTACCACCATTCCCCTTGCTACCTCACAATATATACAGTCATGGCCAAAAGTATTGACACCCCTGCAATTCTGTCAGATAATACTCAGTTTCTTCCTGAAAATGATTGCAATCACAAATTCTTTGGTATTATTATCTTCATTTGATTTGTCTTCAATGAAAAAAACACAAAAAGATTTGTCCTAAAGCCAAATTGGATATAATTCCACACCAAACATAAAAAAGGGGGTGGACAAAAGTATTGGCACCCTTAGAAAAATCATGTGATGCTTCTCTAATTTGTGTAATTAACAGCACCTGTAACTTACCTGTGGCACCTAACAGGTGTTGGCAATAACTAAATCACACTTGCAGCCAGTTGACATGGATTAAAGTTGACTCAACCTCTGTCCTGTGTCCTTGTGTGTACCACATTGAGCATGGAGAAAAGAAAGAAGACCAAAGAACTGTCTAAGGACTTGAGAAACCAAATTGTGAGGAAGCATGAACAATCTCAAGGCTACAAGTCCATCTCCAAAGACGTGAATGTTCCTGTGTCTACCGTGCGCAGTGTCATCATGACATTTAAAGCCCATGGCACTGTGGCTAACTTCCCAGGATGTGGACGGAAAAGAAAAATTGACAAGAGATTTCAACGCAAGATTGTGCGGATGGTGGATAAAAAACCTCGACTAACATCCAAACAAGTTCAAGCTGCCCTGCAGTCAGGGGTGAACCTAGCCTCTGTGCTGCCTGAGGCGAACTGCAAAATGGCGCCCCCCCCTCCCCCCAGAAAGTCTTTTTTCAATTGGTAGAAATAAATCTAGTTTGCACAGATTTATATCTACCCTGTAAAATGAAATGAGGACAATAGTGGATATTTTAATTTAGAGAAATAGAAAAAAAGTTGTTCAAACACATGTATGTCAGCGCCATCACACACATTCAAGGACCACATGGACAAATCCAGAACAAGGGTCATTAATGGTAATGGCAGGATTGGCTCAACCATACAGACACACAATGGCTGGCAGAGCGCTGCTCCTGTAGGCAGACACAGTTCTGCAACCTGATGCGTGCTGAGCATGGGAGCCGGTATCAAAGGTGAGAATACAAGCTTTGACATATATGTACTTCAAAAGGTAGTGAAGGGGTTAAATTACACTATATATACATGTATACAGCACAGATATACTGGACAACACATGCTCATTACATACACATCATATACTCACACAGACACACATCATACATGTCTTAGGGCCACGTCACACACACAGATATCTGTGCAGATATTGGTCACAGATCTCTGGTTGCAGTGAAATCATGGACACATTGTTCCATTTTGTGGCCGTGTACAAATGTAACAATGTGTCCATGATTTCACTGCAACCATCATATACACAGCATATGGATGCTGCAGAAGTGTATATACACACACTTCACTCAAAAGATACCTAAACACACACACACACAAAGCAACTCATACACAGCTCCCACACAAAACTCACACACAGACATGCAGCTCACACACACAACTCCCACACACAGACACGCAAATCACACACAGACACAACACACAGTTCACACACACAACTCACACACAGCTCACACACAGACACGCAACTCAGACACAGCTCACACTCAGACACAGCTCACACTCAGACACAGCTCACACTCAGACACAGCTCACACACAGCCACACAGCTCACACACACACAACTCCCACACAAAGACACGCAACTCACAGACACAACACACAGTTCACACACAACTCACGCACAGCTCACACACACAACTCACACACAGCTCACTCACAGACACGCAACTCACACACAGCTCACACTCAGACACAGCTCACACTCAGACACAGCTCACACTCAGACACAGCTCACACACACATGCAACTCACACACACATGCAACTCACACAACACACACAGCTCACACAACACACACACAGCTCACACAACACACACACAACTCACACAGCTCACACAACACACACAGCTCACACAACACACACACACAGAGCTCACACACACACAGCTCACACAACACACACAGCTCACACAACACACACACACAGCTCACACACACACAGCTCACACAACACACACACACAGCTCACACAACACACACACACCCGCTCACACACACACAGCTCACACAACCCCACACAGCTCACACAACACACACACACACAGCTCACACAACACACACACACAGCTCACACAACACACACACACAGCTCACACAACACACACACACAGCTCACACAACACACACACAGCTCACACAACACACACAGCTCACACACACAGCTCACACAACACACACACAGCTCACACAACACACACACAGCTCACACAACACACACAGCTCACAAACACACACACACACACAGCTCACACAACACACACAGCTCACACAACACACAGCTCACACAACACACACACACAGCTCACACAACACACACACAGCTCACACAGCTCACACAACACACACACACACAGCCACTCACACAACACACAGCTCACACAACACACACAGCTCACACACACACACACAGCTCACACAACCACACACACACAAGCTCACACAACACACACAGCTCACACACACACCACAGTCACACAACAACACCACACACAGCTCACACAACACACACAGCACAGCTCACACAACACACACACACACAGCTCACACACACACAACACACAGCTCAACAACACACCAACACACACAGCTCACACAACACACCAGCTCACACAACACACACAGCTCACACAACACACACAGCTCACCACAGCACACACGACACACACACAGCTCATACAACACACACTGCTCACACAACACACACAGTTCACACAACACACACAGCTCACACAACACACACACAGATCACACAACACACACAGCTCACACAACACACACAGCTCACACAACACACACAGCTCACACAACACACACAGCTCACACAACACACACAGCTCAACACAAATCTCACACTCAGCTCACACAACACACACAGCTCACACAACACACACAACACACACAGCTCACACAACACACACAGCTCACACAACACACACACACATCTCACACAAATCTCACACACAGCTCACACAACACACTCAGCTCACACAAATCTCACACACAGCTCACATACAGCTCACACAACACACACAGCTCACACAAATCTCACACACAGCTCACTCACAGATTATACAGATACCTCACACAGTCCTCTGTGCTGTTTGTACATGTGCAGCTTCACATGCTCACAGCCCCTGGGCCCCAGGTCCCAGCCCCCTCACTCCCTGTCACCTTGTGACCTGGAGCTTCTTATCATCGGTATCTCAGCACAGGAGGCTGCTCTCTGATCTTTGTCGGCTCTCACTTCTTCCCGCGCCGTGCAGGAGAACATGAGCACCCCCTGCAGATGCCGCCCCTTCCTTCACCAGCAGGTGGCGCCGCCTGAATCAGGCCACTCACATTGCCTCATCATTGATTCGGCCCTCCCTGCAGTCCGAGGGTACAACAGTGTCAACCCATACTATCCGTCGGCGTCTGAATGAAAAGGGACTGTATAGTAGGAGGCGCAGGAAGACCCCACTTCTTACCCCGAGACATAAAAAAGCCAGGCTGGAGTTTGCCAAAACTTACCTGAGAAAGCCTAAAACGTTTTGGAAGAATGTTCTCTCTTTTTGGGCAAAGGCATCAACATAGAGCTTACAGGAGAAAAAAAGAGGCATTCAAAGATAAGAACACGGTCCCTAAAGTCAAACATGGCGGAGATTCCCTGATGTTTTGGGGTTGCTTTGCTGCCTCTGGCACTGGACTGCTTGACCGTGTGCATGGCATTATGAAGTCTGAAGACTACCAACACATTGTGCAGCATAATGTAGGGCCCAGTGTGAGAAAGCTGGGTCTCCCTCAGAGGTCATGGGTCTTCCAGCAGGACAATGACCCAAAATACACTTCAAAAAGCACTAGAAAATGGTTTGAGAGAAAGCACTGGAGACTTCTAAGGCGGCCAGCAATGAGTCCAGACCTGAATCCCATAGAACACCTGTGGAGAGATCTAAAAATGGCAGTTTGGAGAAGGCACCCTTCAAATATCAGGGACCTGGAGCAGTTTGCCAAAGAAGAATGGTCTAAAATTCCAGCAGAGCATTGTAAGAAACTCATTGATGGTTACCGGAAGCGGTTGATCGCTGTTATTTTGGCTAAAGGTTGTGCAACCAAGTATTAGGCTGAGGGTGCCAATACTTTTGTCCGGCCCATTTTTGGAGTTTTGTGTGAAATGATCAATGTTTTGCTTTGTGCTTCATTCTCTTTTTTGTTTTTTTCATTGAAGACAAATTAAATGAAGATAATAATACCAAATAATTTGTGATTGCAATCATTTTCAGGAAGAAACTGAGTATTATCTGACAGAATTGCAGGGGTGTCAATACAGTTGGCCAACACTGTATATATATATATGTAATACACATTTTTATTATTTTTTTCATAACAGCCAATGTGGCTGCAAGATATTGTAGTTCCAAACCGTGGACGTTGCTTTGTACCCATAACGGAGAGCTCCCTTGGCGAGCCACATGTAGAGTTCACCTTTATATACTAAGGATATGTACACATGTAGTTTTTTAAGGAATGTTTGGACTGTGAACTAAGTGGAAACTCTCCAAATGCTCTAAAATAAAAATTAAAATCTGCATGTATATATCTTAAAGGGGTTTCCTGGTTTTGGAAAGCCCTTCCCTTGCTGCAGGTTGTTTAAAAATGACATACTGTGCTTAAAAAGTGTTGTCCAATACTTTATCATTGATGCACCTCGCAAACTCAACCCCCCTCCTATCCGACCACAACCTGCTGACCTTCTCCACCCTCTCCCCTCCGCCACACTTCCCCCTCTCTGGAAACTCCATCGCCCCTGAAGAAACTTCAAGCTCATTAACTTCCACTCACTTGCCGAGTCCCTCCTCCTTCTCTCTGACTTAGCCTCCTCTCATGACGCTGCTGCTGCCGCCACCCTCTACAACACCACTCTCGCCACAGCCCTCAACCAGGCCGCCCCTCTCTCATACAACAAAACCCATGCACACAGACAACCCTGGCTCACCGCAGGCACCAAAAAACTTCGACTGACGTCCAGGGTAGCTGAACGGAGATGGAAGAAATCCAAATCCGCAACCCATCTTGCCTTGTACAAACAGTCCCTCATCGACTTCAAGACAGCACTGACCACTGCAAAACAAGCTTTCTTCTCGTCTCTCATTAGCTCCCTCTCCCACAATCCCAAGCAACTTTTCATAACCTTTAACGCCCTACTCCGCCCCCCACCCTCTCCCCTCATCACCGCCGACGACTTGGCCAGCTTTTTTAAACAGAAGATTGACAAAATCATAGAAAGCTTCAATTCCCAATCCCCTCGGCCCTCCCTCTCTATCACCCAACCCCCCTCGACCAAAAGTAACTTCTCCTCCATGACTGAAGTGCGCCTCTCCTCCCTTCTAGCATGATCACACCTCACCACTTGTGCCCTTGACCCTTTCCCCTCCCATCTCATCCCTAACCTCACCACTGTCCTTATCCCCGCCCTTACCCATCTCTTCATAATATCACTTATCACCGTCGTCTTCCCTTCTTCCTTCAAACATGCTCTCATCACACCTATCCTCAAAAAACCCTCCCTCGACCCTGAAACGCTCTCCAACTATTGTCCCATATCTCTCCTCCCCTTTGCCTCAAAATTGCCTGAGCAACATGTCTACTCCGAACTGTCCTCCCATCTCTCCTCGTGCTCCCTCTTTGACTGCCTGCAATCCGGTTTCCGAGCCCACCACTCCACCGAAACAGCCCTAACCAAAGTCACCAACGACCTACTGACCGCCAAGAGCAAGCGACACTACTCCATCCTTCTCCTCCTCGACCTCTCTGCTGCCTTTGACACAGTCGACCACTCCCTCCTGCTTCAAATTCTAGAATCCCTTGGCATCACTGACCTGGCCCTCTCCTGGATCTCCTTGTACCTAACAGACCGGACCTTCAGCGTCACCCACTCCCACACCTCCTCCTTACCCTACCCCCTATCTGTAGGAGTTCCCCAAGGCTCAGTCCTAGGACCCTTACTCTTCTCCATCTACACCAGAGGTCCCCAACTCCAGGCCTCGGGGGCCGCCAACAGTGCAGGTTTTCAGGATTTCCTTAGTATTGCACAGGTGATAATTGAATCACCTGCACTGATGATTCCAACCCCTGTGCAATACTAAGGCAATCCTGAAAACATGCACTGTTGGTGGCCCTGAGGCCTGGATTTGGGGACCTCTGATCTACACCCTTGGCCTAGGCCAACTCATCGAGTCCCACGGCCTCCAATACCACCTCTATGCCGACGACACCCAGCTCTACCTCTCCGGCACTGACATCACCTCCCTGCTATCCAAAATCCCACACTGCCTGTCCGCCATCTCATCCTTCTTCTCCACTCGTTTCCTCAAACTCAACATGGATAAAACCGAGTTCATCGTCTTCCCCCCAAGTCGCTCTTCCCCCCTTCCCGACCTAACCATCACTGTCAATGACTGCACACTCTCACCCATCCCCCACGCCAAGTGCCTCTGTGTAACCTTCAACTCTGCCCTCTCCATCAAGCCACACATCCAGGCCCTCGCCACCTCCTGCCAATTCCAGCTTAAAAACATCTCACGGATCCGCTCCTTCCTTGACCATGACACAGCCAAAACGCTTATCCACGCCCTCATTATCTCCCGCCTCGACTACTGCAACCTCCTGTTCACCGGTCTCCCCACTTCCTTCCTTGCATCCCTCTGAACCATCCTCAATTCCGCTGTCTGACTCATCCACCTGTCGCCCTGTTACTCCCCCGTCTCCCCCCTCTGCCAAGCCCTCCACTGGCTCCCTACTTCCCAGAGATCTCAGTTCAAAACCCTAACCCTAACATACAAGGTCATTAACAACCTGTCCCCTCCATACATCTCCAACCTGGTCTCCCGTTACCACCCCTCACGCAATCTGCGCTCCTCTCAAGAACTCCTTCTCTTCTCACCCCGCATCTCCACATCGCACAACAGCGTACAAGACTTCTCTCGTGCATCCGCCATACTCTGGAACTCTCTTCCACATCACAACAGACACTCCCCTACCCTGCAAAACAAAGTATTCACTGATCTCAGGGAGACCAGTTCAAGAAAACACTGCGGGCAGCCGGCTAAAGTGCTCAACACAGTGAATTCCTAGGCCCATTGCCCCCTGGGAATTTTGAATATGCAAATCGAGTCTATGGAGCCTCGTTTAGGAGTCTCAACACAGGACTAGCCAGATCTTCCTCCAGGGAAGGACCTAGCCATGATAACCACCATATTAAGTGGCCCTTTGAGTCAATATCCAGCTCTTTACAAGCTTAAAGATATGACAAGGGAATACCAAGGCCAGGTATCCATCCACAGACAGCTGTTTCGGGGTGTTGCCCCTCATCAGTGTGGAGTAGGATTCTGGCTAGGTGGGAGCAATGCCTAGTAGACCAACAAAACAAAGTATTCACTGATCTCAGGGAGACCAGTTCAAGAAAACACTGCGGGCAGCCGGCTAAAGCGCTCACCACAGTGAATTCCTAGGCCCATTTGCATATTCAAAATTCCCAGGGGCAATGGGCCTAGGAATTCACTGTGTTGAGCGCTTTAGCCGGCTGCGCGCAGTGTTTTCTTGAACTGGTCTCCCTGAGATCAGTGAATACTTTGTTTTGTTGGTCTACTAGGCATTGCTCCCACCTAGCCAGAGTCCTACTCCACACTGATGAGGGGCAACACCCCGAAACAGCTGTCTGTGGATGGATACCTGGCCTTGGTATTCCCTTGTCATATCTTTAAGCTTGTAAAGAGCTGGATATTGACTCAAAGGGCCACTTAATATGTTGGTTATCATGGCTAGGTCCTTCCCTGGAGGAAGATCTGGCTAGTCCTGTGTTGAGACTCCTAAATGAGGCTCCACAGACTCGATTTGCATATTCAAAACTCCCCTACCCTGGGAACCTTCAAGAAAAACCTGAAGACCCACCTCTTCCTTCAAACCTATAACCCACGCGGAGACCTAATCCGCTGCACCATCCCACCTCTCCCCCTCCTACTGTCTCCCACCCATACCCTATAGACTGAGCCCTCATGGACAGGATCTCTGCCCTAATGTACCTGTATGATTTATTCGTTGTTATTTATCTTCTTGTCCTTGTTCTGCCCTTACACATGTAAAGTGCCATGGAACCAATGGCGCTATATAAATAAATAGTAATAGTCAATATGAGATTGGTGGGGTTGACACCCATCACCATCGCTGATAAAGGCTCCTTTACACGTAGCGTTATCGCTAACGTCACAGGTTTTGTGACATTGCAGCGACATGCCGCAGCGACCAACGATTAGCTTGCTGATCACTGTGGAGTGGCCAGGACCATTTTTCGGTCGCTGGTCTGCCGCTGCCACGCATGAATCAGCATGTGTGACAGGGGCAATGACCTGCGACACCCAGTCTGCGCCCGAGACCCTGAACCATCCAAGCGACTGTCGGGTGTCGGGGCATCGCTGGGTGATCGCTGGTAAGTCTGCCTGTATGGCATCTTGATCGTTGGTTGGATTGCTGGAACATTGCTATGTGTAACATGGGCTTTAGTGTCTCTGCTGTGGACAGTGGTAGGATATGCTTTTGTAGAGCCAGCACAGCTCAGCTCTGTTAACCTCATAGTGGCTGCAGCTGTTACTGCAGATCCCCCATTCATTCATAGATGTGCTGTCCTGCAGAAACATCTGTACACTCTTGTGGTGTTGGAAATCAGCTCCGGGGAGGGCGAATAAAGCCACTATATCCATTATTACAAACAAACATCCTGCAGCAGGAAGAGGAGAACTTCATTATTGATGAGGGCAGAACTGAAAGGAAAATGGCTGATCACAAAACTAAAGATTACAGTCATTCGCCAATGAATGGAGCTATGTTCCTCCTCTCAATGTGTCCTGCTATTCAGTGTGTCCGCCGCTCCCTAGGAACCTTCCTGCCGCTGTAGTTCCTGGCGGACACTCTTCACTGTCGCACCACTCAGCAAATATGGCTGCGCCCAGGAGATGCGGGACAGCGGAAGGGTGCAGGGACGTCTGATGTGAATATACGGAGACTCCACCGGATTATGGGCCTCTGTCCCGTGCCCTGCAGAGCGCTGTCCCGCCTGCAGCATGTCCGTCCCTCCAGGACTCGTGTATGGGGAGCGGTGAATGCGGACAGTGCTGTGATAATGAGGGATACAGCGCCATGGAGGACGCCCGGTGTGTGCGGATATGACCAGACCCGAGCACTGAGCTCATGTATAGGCTCTGGACGGCTCCTGCAGCGCACTAGCAGCGATCGCGATCCGTCACTCAGTGACGCTCCCTGTAGTCGGACACGCCCCCCGTGGAACGTCATGTTCCTTGGAACTGATGATTTTGCTCTGGAAAGTCTGAAGATCCTGAACAAGAGCAGGTACAGAGGTCTCTAACTGTGGTCAGTGCAGGTGCAGAGGTCGCTGTACAGGGGCCAGTGAGGGCACAGAGGTCGCTAACTGTGGTCAGTGCGGGCACAGAGGTCGCTAACTGTGGTCAGTGCGGGTGCAGAGGTCGCTGTGCAGGGGCCAGTGCGGGTGCAGAGGTCGCTGTGCAGGGGCCATTGCGGGCACAGAGGTCGCTGTGCAGGGGCCATTGCGGGCACAGAGGTCGCTGTGCAGGGGCCATTGCGGGCACAGAGGTCGCTGTGCAGGAATCAGTGCGGGCACAGAGGCCGCTATACTGGGGTCAGCATGGGTACAGAGGCCACAACACTGGGGTCAGTGTGGGCACAGAGGTCGCTGTGCAGGGGTCAGTGCGGGCACAGAGCTCGCTGTGCATTGGTCAGTATGGGTGCAGAGGCCAAAACACTGGGGTCAGTGCGGGTACAGAGGCCGTAATACTTGGGTCAGTGAGTGCGGGTACAGAGGTTGCTGTATAGTGGTCAGTGCGACACAGAAGCCTCTGTACCGTGGCCCGTACGAGCTCGGGGGCCGCTGTCCCGGGTTTTAAAGGGTTATCTATGCTTGTAATATTCATAACCTTCATCCTTACTGCTTTACATCTGATGAAAGAACAAGAAGAACTACAACTCCACTCCTTTTCATTTCTATATGACAGTGGCTACATGCTGATTTATCTCACCTGGCTTCTGTCAGTAAAAGAGGATTAATAGAAGTGCAGGACTCTAGTTGTCACATGACTGCAAGTACTGTATTTATTCCCCCGGACTATTAAGACGCCTCAGACCATAAGACGCACCTAAGTTTTATAGGAGGAAAATACAAAAAAAGAAAGTTTGAAGCAATTTGTGGTCGTGATGCATTATTATTGGGGGATCTGCTACTGACACTGTTATGGGGGTAATGTCCCTCCAATTCTGTACTAATGTTCACTATGCTGGGCCCCTTCCTGATGTATATAGCGCTCATCATGGTATACATGTGCAGATCAATGAATTAAAATATCATTAGAAAGTTAAAGAAGTTGTCTGACCCTGAAATCAAAACAATATTTTCAGCTATGTGAGCTGCATTGTAATATACAACACCCCTATAAAAATGTTGTTTCTAACTTTGTTTTCTCCTGAATTCTCACTTCATTCCTAGCACACACTTTGTTTACTTGTGGCTCAACCAAACATGACAGCAGCTCACTGGGCTTGGTTGCCTTCACAGCCAGAACTGATCCCACCCAGCCTCAGTGCCCAGCACCGCCCACTGCACACTCATTGACTGTCAGTAAGCTGATCCTCATTCCAGCATTGTACATAACACAAATGGTGATCCTGTGTCCTAAATTCACTCCCACTGCAGTCAGTGCTGCTTGCTGGATGCTGTGTTCCCCGGCACGTGTGTTCCCCGGCACGTGTGTTCCCCGGCACGTGTGTTCCCCGGCACGTGTGTTCCCCGGCACGTGTGTTCCCCGGCACGTGTGTTCCCCGCACTTTTACTGATTCCTCCCAGTGCTGCTAGCAGTAATCCGGCAGGTTAATATCTCCTGACATTGCTGAAAGCACATCTGACATCAAATAACAAAATCTAAAAAGAATTAAAAATATAGAGGTAAAAATCATTGGTTCACTTGACATGGAATGACCCATAATATTCTAATTGATTAAGAAGCACCTGTATATGTCCTCTATCATGGTCTCATCCTGCTATATATGTCCCCCATCCTGGTATATATGTTCCCTTCATCATGGACCCAATCTATTATTTATGCTGCACACATAAAAAATAAACCGTTCTACTCATCTTCTCTCCACTGGTCTGGCGGTCAGCGCCCTCTTCAGATGCCGGCAACTGACTTCGTCATGTAAGTGACTGGAAGTTACTGGACATCACTGCCATGCACCCATAGAAGCAGGGTCACAGCTATAGGAAGCCGGTGGCAGCAGGAGCAGCGAATATTCATTTTCACATTAAAAGGAAATTAATATTCACTGCTCCCCATGCCAATAATCCTGCCCATGACTGTGAAGATTTTTACTGTCACTGATGCCGGCGCTGAGATGTGGATAAGATTATGGGTGTGTGGAGCAGTGAATATTTCCCTTTAATGGAGAAATGGTTATTCACTGCTCCTGCCACTCAGTTTCCTGCAGAGGCGACCCTGCTCCTGCCTCCTGTGACTCCGCTCCACCGCCCATGCAAGCCGTTACATTCAGACTATAAGACACATCCCCATTTTTCTCCCAAATTTGGTGAAAAAAGGTGCAGATTAAATATGGTATACAAATGCCCTATATACCATCATGTTATCACCCACTTACACAGGGGTATACAATGGGATCATAACTGTGGATTTTTAAACCGGACAGCTCCTTTAAATTTGACCACTGTATCAATAAGAGAAGAAAGAAATATCTCATTCATAATATTTGCATATAAAAAACACCCCAAAAAGTTGCAAAATGCAGAATTTTCAGCCAGGAAAATCCATCTAATTAGGAACTGCAACAAATTTCACCCCTGCAACATTAGGGCGTGTTCCCACAATGCAGCATTTTGGATGTAGCATATTTTCGCTGGGTTTAAAATGTTGCGCTGTACAGTAGAAGCACAGTGGATGGATTTATAGAAATCCCATGGCCACTGTCTGTGCTTCTATATTCTGCAATGTAAACAGACATGCAGGGCGGCTTCCTGTATTTGGTCTGAAGGCGGGGAGAAGGAAGCCAGTGATGATTAGACGTGGGGCTCACGTGTCACAACAATGTCATGTGAACCCTGGTCCGCGGCTACAGACAGCGCTGGAACGGTGACCACACGGGAGGTGAATACAGAGTATATTCACAGCAGGAGGACTCAAGTCGATTGAGAAGGGGTTGTCCTAGTAGTGGACAACTTTTTAAATTAGAAAGTGAAAGTATAATACACAAGTAATCAATTTAGAAATGGGAACATGATTCACTAAAGCTGTGTGCACACTTGATCAATCTCATATTAAAAACCTGATGACTCAAAACCTCAAGAACGTGGGTATATGTGTTGAACTAAGCCAAATTAAGCCACAGACATCATACCAAGCATGCACCAACCTCCCACACCACCGCAATGGCCGTTACGCTCTGGCTTTTTCAGGGACTTGCCCATTCTAGTCTTTGAGCGTGCAAAAAAATGAACTTCATGTGTATAGCATCTTGTTTTTTCAGATACATTGTTGTTATTATTATTATTATTATTATCATTATTATAGCGCCATTTATTCCATGGTGCTTTACATTTGTAAAGGGGCATGCATAGACAAGTACAATATTCATGAACAATACAAGGCACACACAGGTACAGGAGGAGAGAGAACCCTACCCGCAGAGGCTCACTGTCTACAAGGGATGGGTCAGGATACACTAGGAGAGGTTAGGGCTGATCGTGTGGTGGTTTAGTAGACTGAGGCTCACTGCACATTGTTGACTTGTCAGAAGAGGTGGGTCTTCAGGTTCCTTTTGAAGGTTTCCACAGTAGGCGAGAGTCTAATGTGAGAGAGTTCCAGAGTATGGGGATGCACGGGAGAACTCTTGTATACAGTTGTGGGAAGAGAAATAGAGTAGAGTAGGAAGAGAGGAGTAGAGAAGGAGATCTTGAGAGGAGCGCAGGTTGCATGTAGGTAGGTACCGGGAGACCATGTCACAGATGTACAGAGGGGACAGGTTGTGGATGGCTTTGTATGTCGTAGTTTGGGTTTTGAACCGGGGCCTCTGAGAAATCGGGAGCCAGTGAAAGGCTTGACAGAGAGAAGAGAGGCTGGAGAATAGCGGGGAGACAGGTGGATTAGTTAAGCAGTAGAGTTTAGGATAGATAGGGGAGGCCAGAGAGTAGGAGGTTGCAGTAGTCGAGGCAGGAGTTGATGAGGGCATGCACAAGTTTTTGCAGTTTCTTTGTCAAGGAATGTGCGGATCCGGGAAATATTTTTGAAATGTAATAATAATAATATTTATTCATTTATATAGCGCTATTAATTCCATAGCACTTTACATACATCAGTTATGCTGTCTCTTTTGGAGCTCACAATCTAAATATCCTATCAGTATGTCTTTGCAATTTGAAATGTAGTTGGTAGGAGTTGGCAAGGGCTTGGATGTGTGGCTTGAAGGAGAGGACAGAGTTGAGGATCACCCCCAGGCACTTAGCATGCGGGGCTGGGGCGAGTGAGCAGCCAATGACTTTGATGCTAAGGTCTAGTGGTGTGGTAGAGTGAGATGGGGGAAAGATAATGAATTCTATGTTATCCATGTTCAGTGTTAGAAGTCGAGCAGAAAAGAAAGATGAAATAGGGACAGACATTGTTTGATATTTGGTAAGGAGGTGATGTCAGGTCCAGAGAGGTCGATCTGTGTGTCATCAGCATAATTGTGTAACATAAGAAACTGTATATGCCCCTGTTCATTATTACCAGTTGCTACTATAAGAAAATGAATTGCATGCCACATGAGAAAAAAATTGTGCAAGTTTTCTGGATCAAACTGATTGTATTTAAAAAAAAAAAAAAAATCTTGTGAACTTGGCATAAAAGTGGTGAAAATCTGCAACAGAAATTAAATTATTTTTTTTTAAATCTTCAACTATCCAAATAATGTAGATTTGAAATAAGCAAATACAATGTGATGAATGGTGTCAATCTGCTACGCTCTCATTTATGTCTTGTATAGGCAAGTCAGCAAGTCACAAGAGCCTGTTGTTGGAAGAGTAGAGGTGGTCTCACTGCCCTCCTTATCGCCAAAAGGTCTTCCAGTGACGAATTATGCTTCAGAAGAGGGTATCCCGCTCCATGAATGGCCGGACACTGGTCCTTGTGAGGAGTTCGATGTTGGAGTGGTGGCATCGTTTGGCCGACTCCTCAGTGAAGATCTCATTTTAAAGTTTCCATAGTAGGTAAATTACAGTGATGTGTGAAGCGGATAAATTGGTTTGGACGTTTTGTCACTTTTCCACTTTATTTTAGTGGAATCCTGAATGTACACCCCAGCCTTCTTCCCCGGTGGCGAGGTCCAGCTCCATTAATCCACACAGTACTCAATGGAGATGAAATGACAGGAGTCACCATCATGCAGATCAGACCAAAGAGGTATAGGATGGCAGCACCGCACTATAGATGTGTGTGTGTGAGAGAGAGAACCCATGGTGGGGGCAGCTTCTTTACTGCTATATAAATTCTGTAATACAGTCAGGTCAAAAGTGTTGACACCCTTAAAAGTGTTTCAGAAAATTAACTATTTTTCCCTGAAAATTATTGCAATTATACACATTTTGTTATACATGTTTTTTTTCTTTTGTGTGTATTTCGGAACAACAAAAAAGACAGACAAAAAGAACAATTCAACATAATTTCACACAAAACTTCAAAAAATAGGCCGGACAAAATTGCTGGCCCCCTCAACTTAATATTTGGTTGCTCACCCTTTGGAATAAATAACTGTAATCAATCACTTCCTATAACCATCGACAAGCTTCTAACACCTCTCATCTGGAATTTTGAACTCTTCTCTCTCTAAACTGCTCCAGGTCTCATATTTGAAGGCGCCTTCTCCCAATAGCAATTTAGATCAGAGAGGAGTAATGCGCATGACCGGAAGTTCGGGCGATGTCAGATCATGGTTCGGCTACACATAGCATTAAGCGTTTCAGATCAGGTGTAAGAGGTACAAAGATGTTCTCATGCACGTCTTTGTATTGCCCTGCTATGATGCTGGGCATTGTAAAGCATGTTATCACACCCACAGGGGTATAATAACATGCAAACTGGGCTGTCTAGTCAGGGAACTATCGTCCCTCGACTAGTCACTGCCATCATTAGCATATCATAAACTATCTTTAGAAATACTGTTTACAGCTCCGGAAAAAATTAAGAGACACCTGCAAAATGTTCAGTTTCTCTGATTCTTCTCTTTCTAGGTATATTTTTGAGTAAAATGTACATTGTTCTTTTATTCTATAAACTGACAACATGTCTCCGAAATTCAAAGCTAAAAAATGTTGTATTTATTTGCAGCAAATGAGAAATCGTCAAAATAGTAAAAAGAAACATCAGACCTCAAATAATGCAAAGAAAACAAGTTCATATTCATTTAGAAACAATACTAATGTTTTAACTCAGGAAGAATTCAGAAATCAATATTTGGTGGAATAACCATGATTTTTAATCACAGCTTTCATGTGTCTTTGCATGCTTTCCACCAGTCTTTCACACTGCTTCTGGGTGACCTTATGCCACTCTGGCATAAAGATTTAAGCAGTTCTTCTTTGTTTGTTTGATTGCTTGTGACTATCCATCTTCCTCTTGATTACGTTCCAGAGGTTTTCAATGGGGTTCAGGTCTGGAGATTGGGCTAAGCATGACAAGGTCTTGATGTGGTGCTCCTTCATCCACATATTGACTGACCAGCTGTGTGGCACGGGGCATTGTCCTGCTGTAAAAAACAGTTCTCAGAGTTGGGGAACATTGCCTCAGCAGAAAGAAGCAAGTGTTTTTCAAGGGTAGCCTTGTATGTGGCTTGATTCATATGTCCTTCGGAAAGATTAACCTGCCCAATTCCAGCCTTGCTGAAGCATCCCCAGATCATCACCGATCCTGCACCAAATTTCACAGTGGGTGAAAGACACTGTGGCTTGTACGCCTCTCCAGGTCTCCATCTAACCATTAGACGACCAGGTGTTGGGCAAAGCTGAAAATTAAACTTATCAGAGAAGATTACCTTACTCCAGTTCTCTATGGTCCAAACCTTATGGTCTTTGGCAAATTTCAGCCTGGCTCTCCTTTGCTTCTCATTGATGAAAGGCTTTTTTTCTAGCTATACACGACTTGAGACAGTGACAAGACATTAAACAACGAAGAACTGCTTACATTTTTGTGCCAGGAGTGGCATAAGGTGACCCAAAAGCAGTGTGAAAGGCTGGTGGAAAGCATGCCAAGACGCATGAGAGCTGTGATTAAAAATTAAGGTTATTCCACCAAATATTGATTTCTGAACTCGTCCTGAGTTAAAACATGAGTATTGTTGTTTCTAATTGAATAAGAACTTGTTTTCTTTGCATCATTATATACCTATAAAGAGAAAAATCAGGGAAACTAAACATTTTGCAGTGGTCTCTTAATTTTTTCTGGAGCTGTATATTCAATGTAAAAACTGCCGGGCTGTTGTCTTTGCAGTTGTGTTCCCCACCATGTACTTATACCTCTTGGGATATCAAATCAGGCAAGACAGTCGGATTAGAGGCAAACATTACACTTTGAGAATCTATTGATGATTGATTCATGTTTTTGATTAGGTTTGATGTGGGTCCTATAGTGATGCAGGAGACCTTTCCTGTTCCTCCCAAGTGCACCTCTAAGGAGCTGGAGGCTGTGATGTCCAAGCAGGGGGCTGAAATGGTAAAGGGTAAATGACGTCTTGTCAAGCTGCTAAATACCATCCCATCCACACACTTGGGTATCATGCTCATTGTTTTCTTCTCTCCCAGCTTATATCAGTTCTGAAAGATTTACCTGAACATCTAAGAAATGCCACAGAGCAACCAAAAGACGGAGCAACTTTTGGTGAGTTCTTGTGAGAAGTCTGTTACTTGCTGTCCTTGGTCCTGCACGTATAGGTGTAATTTGTGTCCAGTAAGGAACTTTACAGACCTAGTAAAGATCTATGACAACGCTAAAGATGTGACTGCTCTCACTTTTTGTTTAGCTCCGAAGATAAATATGTCCATGAGCTGTATCAAGTGGGCAGAACAAACTCCAGAGCAGATCATCCGTCTGGAACGTGCCATTGGATTTGTGGTAAACAGTACATAGTATTATTATACAATTTATTTTGTCTGATTATAAGCATTAAAAAATATTGCACATCATGTTTTATAAACCATCAATTAGAAAAGTGTAAAACATTGATAGTTGGGGTCCATTGGTTAGAAACTCCATGCATCTACTGACTGGGCTTGTTCAGTCCTATTTATAGGAGAAAAAAGAGATTGTGGTCTATCCCCATTAATGGGGAGTAATGACCTGGTATAAGATACCTGTGACCCCCATCAGTCAGAACTTTTATTGACTTACTTTACCATATCCCGTTTATCTTATCATAACATATGAGGGTGTGGAAACCTGATTATCGAGGATCATTTTAACAAAATAAGTCATTCAGTGATGCAGTAGCCTATTTTGCTGGATAATTTCAACACTTTTCTGCTAGAATATCAGAAATATGTCATCTAACGTAATAATGGGCAGCACGGTGACTAAGTGGTTAGCACTGTTGCTTTGCAGCTCTAGGTTCAGATCCCACCAAGGACGACATCTGCAAGAAATGTGCGTGTGATCCCCCCTTCATATTTGCATGAGTTTCCTCTGGATTATCTGGTTTCCATCCACACTTCAAAGACCTACTGATAGGGAATTTAGATGGTGAGCCCCAGTGGGGGCAGTGATGATCACATCTGTACGTAATGGCGCTATATAAGTGAGCAAAATAAATGATGGGGTTCCATTGATTTTGACAGGAATATTAAGGCATTTACATTTTAACTTCAGAGAAGCGACTTGATTCTTGATCACTTAAGTGTTTTTCTTGCTAATAATATTGTTATTTTTAGCTGTCAATATCAATATGCTCTGTTCACGTTGACATTGTCTTTTTGTAATTATGGATCAAAGTATGTTTATAATTATGTATCAAAGCAGTGATTCATTGGCTCCATTAGCTTATGATGGGATTCTGTCATGTTGATGGAAAACCCTAGTGCAAGTGTGAACATGGCCGAATCAAAGGGATATACAGGAGCATCTCAATGAATTAAAATATCATCAAAAATTTCTTTTTTTTTTTTTTTTCAATAATTCAATACATAAAGTGAAATGCAAATATTACATAGTCATTTATGTTAATGTTGATGATTATGGTTTACAGACAATGAAAACCCAAAGAAAAATGTCAGAAAATTGAAGTAGGGTTGATGACAGGTTAAAAACTGTGCTGCCATATTCCATAACATGAAAGGGTGAATATAATATTGATTTATTAGTCAAAGCATTTCGGGGCTCCCTGAAACATGGCAATATATTGATTTGCTCTAAGGAAGGGGCCAGGGAGCCCTGAAATGCGTTGACTAATAAATCAATATTATATTCAACTTTTGATGTCTAGTGGAATATGGCAGCGCTGTTTTTAACCATTCATCCTCCCTACTTTTTATGCACCATTCTGGGGACTGCAGCAGGTGTGATATGCTTTTATAGTTTTTGTGACTCTCACAACCACACAAGGTGAAGCCTCTGATAACTATTTAGGTCATATTTTGTCTCTCAGACCCTTCATCCTACCTACTTTAATTTTTTGAGATAATGACCTTTGGGTTTTCACTGACTGTAAGCCATAATCATCGACATTAACAGAAATAAACACTTGAAATAGATCACTCTATATAATATATGCATTTCACTATATGTATTGAGTTGTGCCGCCCCACAATGTAGGTGCCACAAAAGGGGTACTACACCCATAAAAGCGGTGTAGTTACCCCACTGCAAGTGGAACTATGGCCAATAGGTGGAACCCTATACACACACCACACTATTGAGCAGGTGGGAGGGACCCCGGGAGGGTATATAGTAGCCCACAGGGGGAGAAAGGAGGTCTTTGACCGGAGCCTGCTTAGGCTTCAGGTCTCTGCCTCAAGGGAAGAGAGTGCAGAGTAGATCAGTAAAAGTCGAGGTGTAACGAACAAGTAGGGTTTCCTCGGCTGAGGGACCCAGGATAGCAAGGAGAGATCCCAGTAAGGAAGGAAGGGAGAAAGAAAACTCACCGGGGAGTTCATTCAATGTGGGGAGTGAGAAGTAACCAGAAAGTTTGCCCCAGGAAAGGAACTGGGTACCGGAGCCCGCACCTGTGAGTTCCTATAAGGCTCACAGAAATCAGATGACCGGGGAGGTCTCCAGATACAGCCCCAACTCCCAAAGAGCCCAGAAAGAGGGGAATCAGGAACAGCAGGACACTGCAGTGACCAGAGAAGGTTCACCCAACGGGTACAAGGGAGAGGAGAACAAGGAACAGTAGAAGGTCAGATTAGTCTTCAGGAGATCAGACTTCACCGCCACTGGGAGGCAAGGGAAAGAAAGGAACAGGAACGGTACACAGTGAGGGATCCATCTATCAGCCAGAAATTCCACTTGCATCACCCGGAACATTTGTCGTTGTAACATCTACTGCACTGAAAGACTAAAAGTTTTCCAGTAAAGTACCCGGTGAAGTGAGTTATCGCCTCTGCTGCATCCTTTCTTGCACAAACTGATTCTTTCCACAGAATCGCTGCCCCGGCGGTCCAGTCCTGCCTGCGGAGGACTACACCATCATAGCCGCAATACCAACGACCACCGGAGGACTGTAGCGGCGCTGGTGAGCATCACCAGGTACTGCAGGTGGCGTCACGAACTTATATATACTTTATTTATGTCATTTATTCATTTGACTATCAGGACCACGGCCTCAGGCAGCCACCCGTGACTTCCCACACCGAGCCTGAGAGCTGAGTACCCTGCCCTGGGTACGTCAGGGTTACTGAAATAAAATAACTTTTTTTTGATATCCTAATTCATTGAGATGCACCAGTGTAAACAGTAGCTGCCGCTGCTCTATTGTGAACTACAGACTGTGATCAGAGCCGGAGCATAAAACAGTTCTCGCTAATCCGAATGAAACCTCTGATTTCTTACAGATGCCTCTACAGACTGTATGGATGGGTTCTCCTATTAAACTGCTTGACTTTGAGAAAGTTCCAGATGCCCTAATAACGTCAGGTCTGTTTACTCTGCATGACATATATAAGCAGTACTACCCCTGATACATGGAGATATTTCAGTTTGTGAGATTAAGGCCTTATTGATACAGAGCGTTTGTGTTCCGTTCTTAGGTTTGTTTTTGGTGTAGTTTCTGCACCAAAAAAGGATCCTCTTTTTTTTTTTTTTTTTTTTGTTGTTGTTTTTTTTTTTTTTTATTTATTTTTTTTTTAAAAAAGCATCACAATCGCATCATCCTCTAGTGCTGCTTTTTTGCTCCATTTTCGTGGAACACAGACAGAGACACACACAACATTTTCTTACCCTCCCTGCTGATCCCATGGTGAGTCCCGGTGATGTCTTACTCCCATGCACCGTCAGGACCTGTTGGGTATTCGGGTACAGTCCTTACAGTACCTGCGCCCAATGTGACTGGGTCGCACGGTGCTAGGTCTTGGAAGTACTTTTCAGACTATTAACAGGTTCTGCTCATGCTCGGAAGGAAGACCTCACCGGTAGTGATGAGCGAGTAGCAACATATTTGTAATCGCTATATTCGTAACAAGTACTTTGTAATACTCGATTATTCGTCTGAATAGCGAGTCCAGTGTTAGTCAGTTACTGATTGGCTCCGACCAGACACATCCAACCATAAATTGAGCATTTCTGGGAAAGGGAGGGGGGGGGGGGCTTTGAGTTTTCACTGCATACAGCACCTTGCTGTACATCCCCCCCTCCAGAGAGACCCTTCTTAAATTGATGTGATTTGTAATAAAAATATTTTCTATAGGATAGCTCTAATGATTTTGTATTGGGCTTGTGCAATATATATTTAATGGCAGTGTATATGAATTCTGGAGCATTTAAATTGTAATACATAATTGTTCTCTTACCAATATTTTGTATATGTGTATTGAAACTATAAAGTAGAGTTATTTATATGTACATTTTAAGATACATGAATATACATATACTATTGACTCTAGAGAGAGATATATTTGTATCAATGCTGGTTTTTCTAACCTTACTCCCACCCCTTGTACCACACATTGTTTATTTAATAAAATTTGCACTTTCATATATATTGACCATATGATCGTGTTTCTTTTCCCTTTGGGAAAATTGTGTAAATTACTGATTTTGCGATCGGTCATTTTTGATTAGATGTCTATGATTATTCCAATCCCCTTAGTATGTGTATATGCACAAAAAATTAGTATGATTTAAATGTTAAAATGGATTGGATACAAAAACTGTGGTGTTGTCTAAGGGTAAGTAATTGGAGCATTAGTGGTGTGGAAAGCACAGTAAAAAAAACCCACAGTATTAATTGACGCTCATTATTTTCTGGATCCGCTTTCGGCACCACTAATGCAGCAAACACTGATGTCTGCACAGCAAATTGAAAATCCCATTCACTTTGTTGGGAGACACAGGGACTGATCTGTTTTTGGTGCAGTCTTCCAAAAACGGCCAGTGTGAACATAACCTGAGGATAACAATTTGCTTGCACCAAATGCCTATATAAAAAAATAGTATCTCTTTTTTTTTTTTTTATTTATTTTTAATATCAAACTTTTCAATTTTATTTTTTCAGATTTTCCCATAATCCCAGGCTCAATTCAGTATCTTACTGCCCCACAGATCATGGTTGTATGTTGTAAGGTGGGTATCATAATATTTGGTTTAATTTCATTTTTCTTGACTTTCCTACTTGTAGACGCAGTGGAGCTGATTCTGTTTTGTTACTAAGGAACCTCATTGTTTCCTAAATGAAAGATTTCCACATGTTAGATTGTAGCACACAAGATGATGTCCCCATTGCTAACCTAAGCTCTGCTACACCTATACAATGTAGTCCATGTAGAAAAGTATGTTCTTAGAACTTATTTCCTGTACATTTTTGTAATTGGGTATTTTTCCTTCTGTGGCAGGATGGCTGGGTGGGTGTCAGGACTGTAATGCTCAGGAAGAAGCTGTCTGCTAAGGATTTTTATAATGGCTACCTGCACCGCTGGTTTGTGAAGAAATCGGAGACTCCAGTGGAGGAGTGCCGCTTCCATACACTTCATCTTCCACCAAAAGAAAAGACTCCAAAGAGATCTCCATCTGTAAGGAACATGGGCTGCTAGCCCAGCACAACAGATGACGAGTGAAAGTAGAACATACAGACTTATCTTCCAGTTCATCAGAGAAATAGCCAAGAACACAACACAATCAATTAACAGCTGGAACAACACTGGGATAAAACCAAACTAAAAAAACTTTTAAAGTATGTAAAAGTCTGAAAATAAAAAATTTGGACAAAAATGTAATCATCACGAAGTCTATTGCTTAAAAGGTATTTATTTGGGTCTGAAAACAAATACTGAGCGGTATCTGTACAGGCCGGGGCCACTGTTTTAGTGACACACACAACCCGACCAAAGATTGCTGTATCCCGACTCATAATGCGAATGTAAGGTGTGAATAAAGAAGAATTCTGGTGCCTTGTACTGCTTCTTTGTGCTTTATTCACATTTTAGGTAAAGGCATTACACACCCCGTAGGGCTCCGCAGTACAGTACAAGGCCCCGGAGTTTTCCTTTATTAATTTGCATTCGGGTGGTTGCCATACCATCGTCTGGTGCTTGGAATCCAGGAATAATTGCAGGTGGACCAATTTTCTTTCCCTGTTCCCTCAAGAATACTCACAAGTTGTAGTCACATGCATGTTGCAAAACGTCCATATCTGATAGACATATTATGATTTGAAGATTGCAGTGAGACCACATTCTCTTTAATTATGATGTGATGTAACATCTCTATACTTTTATAACTTTTCTAAGCCCAGTTTCAGGCTAAACCCAGTGTGATTTGGGATTAATAGTGTAAGGTATTTGTTATTCTCTTAACTGTATCAGAAGCCTTTCGCTGGCTTTAGCATATCTTCATGGGGTTGTTCAGTCTTCTGGTAAGTGTGCAGACTTCTGAATCTTCACTGCTCACACTGTACACTGTTAGGATTCTCCTATGATGAGACGGATAGTGGACTGTAACATGTGACTTGCAAACGTCTAGCCACATTCTGACTAGATGTGATTGGCTTCACTCAGGTCACTTGTATTGGGTGAGGCTGAGCACATCCAGTTGGCACGTTTTGCCACGTGTGCAAATCGCATACTTGCCGTCATATGACTGTCCTCTCCTGACATTGGAGAATGCCAGCAGCATGCACACTATGCTTTAGGATTTATGAAGTCTGCAGCAGATGAATAATTATTCATTTATATTGTGCTATTAATTACATAGCACTTTACATACATTTAAAAAAAAAACTGCATCTGAGCCAAAACTCAATGTGAACAGATCTGTAAGACTGCTCACACCACCATATATCTATTTCTTTTGCGCTCCATTGGGAGACCCAGACATTGGGTGTATAGCTTCCGACCTCCGGAGGACACACAAGGCATTACACCTAAAAGTTTAACTCCTCCCCTACTGCCTATACACCCCCTCCCGGGAGAATCCCATCAGTTCTTTGCTTTGTGTTGAAGGAGGCACACTCTACACTCATGCTCTCTCACTAATTAGTGTCGGATGGAAGCAAAGAGGATCTTTTTGGATCCCCAGCATGTCTCCTTCCTCTTCCCCAGGGCGGAGGCGGTTGAGGTACCCCTGGGGTACAACGGGCTGGAGCCCTCATGCTGTTTATCCTTCTCCAACCCTTAAGGGCTCTGGAGAAGTGGGATCCTCCTGGCCCCCACATTTGGGCTCATCCACTCAGTCCACGGCTCCCCCGGTGTCTGCTGGCCTGTGTGAGGGATCCACAGGGACCGGACCCTGCACCACCAATGAGGTACTCTGTGGGGGTCCGTGCTGCTTCTGCAGCTGGTCTGTACAGCTGGGAAGAGAGCGCTGCCTCCCCCGACTGTCCGGGATCCTGGCCAGGCGCTGCTGCGGCTAGTCCGCGATTTTTTGTGTGCTCCGCGCTCGCCCCCTGCTGACAGGCGGCCCCGGAGCTAAATTTAGGCCCCGGCTTGCGGCCTACTGTCTCTGATGACGCGCCGAGGCTTCATGGGGCGGTTCCGCTTCTTGGGTTGTGCCCGCCCCTTTGGAGGACGGCCGCGGGCAGGCCGCTCCTCCTTCTCCTATGGAGAATGCTGCCTCGCAGCCTGGGGGCGTTTGTCAGTGGGCGAGAGGACCTGCCCTCTGGATTCGCGCGCTGGTTGGGGACACTCCCTGTCCACGCCTTCTCGCTCAGCTCCGGCGGCCATCTTGCGGGCTTCTTTTCCCTGCATTTTGTCGGTGGCTGCAGGGTCTGTACGTCTCTGGAGGGCACTCAAGGTCCGGTAGGTCACCCCAGTCTCTGGTGGTGCTCTATTCTCCTCCCTAACTTCACATTACGCCCCATTTCCCCTCCTCTGAGCTCTCTCATTGAGGTCACTAAGGGGACACCATGTGTCACGGGTGGCACGGATGACAGGGTGGAGGCCACGCGCAGACGATCCCAGCGTTTGGCCCACCAGCCATAATGGTGGAGGATGGTCCGTCTCTTTCAGGGCATTTACCTTCTGTGTTGATGGAGAGAAGGTGTGATGAGATCTCTCTATTATGGGGAGACGGCTGTGGAGGTCTTGCGCTCGGTCTGGTTTTATCCACCAATGTTGTAGGTCACTAGGACCCAGCAGACTCCTTCCACCTTTATAAGGAGGTTCATTACCCTTCCTCGGTGCAGGTGATAGTTCCTTGTGCACACTTTATCCTTGCTCCAGCAGAAGCTGAGATTGTGGAGGTTGCTGTGTTCTGCTGTCAGATAAGTGTTTCCTTTTCCCAAATGTCTGTCTTCCCTGGTGTTTGTCTTTAGTTGATAGTGGAGGGGTCTAGTGAACCTCTCCATCTGATCCTTAGATAAGATAGATCTAGGATCAGAGAGGGACGAGGTTCGTGGTCGGCGACAGTTGAGGAGACTATAGGGACGTTAGGGCAGACAGGGTCAGCTCTAGGAAGTCTAGGGGTCACCGTCTCCTTCTTGTGCCCTTAGCATTAGGGACTCCTGATTCCTTCCCCCCCGTCGTTATCCTACGCTGGGTGTCTTCCCCACTCCCAGCGTGACACCATGTCTAGCTCCAGGAACAAAGCTCCCAGGGTGCAGACACGTTATCATGCTTGCACAGCATGTCAGGCCCAGCTGCCTGCTGGATCCTCTTTCCCTCATTGCTCGACTTGTGCCCCGCATGAGGCTGATATTTCACCGGCTGCTGCAGTCCAAGTAACTGCCTTGGTGCACGAGGCTTCCCCCGGTTCTGGGTCTTTGGCGTCTGCGCCTGGCCCGGTGGATCCAGCTTTGCCTCTGCCTTGGACGGCTGTTTTTGCTCAGTCCATTTCTGACTCTGTGTCTCAGTCTATGGCTGCTATGACCAGAGCCCTGCGGGAGTCCTTGTCAGGTGCATGGGAGGTTTCCTCTGGGCCTCCGCCACACGTCGTAGGCATCGTAGTGGTTCTTCCTCTACTAGAGGTTTGGACTCTGGCGACAATTCTGGACTCTCGGAACCGTCTCCGCGACCTCCCAAGTGGCCACGTCAAGCGGTTTCCCCTGCGCCCTCGCAGGCGGCCTCCCGAGCTGGGGGCTCCCTGTTGGAAGGGGAGGAGGACTTAGACTCCGTCAGGGCCCCTGATGAGGACCTGGACGAAGGTTTTTTGGTGGACGACTTAGTGTCTTCTATCAATACGGTGCTGGATTTGACGGTTCCCGCCCCGCCGGTGGATTCCTCCGTTTCGGAGGAACTTTATTAGTTTCTCCCTCCAGCCAGGTCCAGAGGGTCTTTCCTGGTTCATTCTAACTTCCGCTCTACAGTTCAGACCCCTCGGGCCTGTCCTGATAAGCGCTTCGCTAGGAAGCAGAAAGATTCCCGTTACCCTTTTCCACCAGATGTGGTCAAGGGTTGGTCTGTTTCTCCGAGAGTGGACCCTCCGGTTTCTCGGTTGCCCGCCAATACCGTTATGTCAGTGGCGGACGGGTCCTCTCTCAAGGATCCCACGGACAGGCAGATTGAGCTTCTGCAGAAGTCCATTTTCGAGGCCACAGGTGCCTCGTTTGCCCCAGCCTTTGCGGCTGTGTGGGCCCTTCAAGCGGTTTCAGCTTGTCTTTCGGAGATCCCTAGGGCGGCTTCGGGAATCCCTGAGGTGGCGGTTCTGACGTCTGAGGCCGAGGCGTTTACGGACTATGCTAGATCCGCAATCATGGAATCTGCTAGCCGTTTTGCGGTAGCTTCGGCTAACTCGCTGGCTGCACGTCGGATATTGTGGCTGCATGACTGGAAGGCGGACGCTACGTCTAAAAAGTTCCTCCAGGGCCTCCCGTTTTCGGGAGATAGGCTATTTGGGGAACGTCTTGACGATCTCATCAAGGAGTCTACAGGGGGGAAATCCACCTCCTTGCCGCAATCTAAGGCGCAGAAGACCGGTCAGTGTCAGCTGCATGCTAGGTTTCGCTCCTTTCGTCCCTCCTCCAAGGCAGCCTCATCCTCCTCTTCCCGTCCGGACAAGAACCAGAGGTCTCATAGGTCCTGGAAGTCTAAGGCCCAGCAGAAGAAGCCCGCTGGTGCCTCAGCCGCCAAGCCTGCCTCCTCCTGACTCTTCGCCTCCCTCGGTAGCGTCCAAGATCGGTGGCAGGCTCTCCCGCTTTGGAAGCATCTGGCAAAGTCGCATCCAGGACCGGTGGGTGGTGGACGTGGTCTCTCACGGCTACAGGATAGAACTGGAGTCGCGTCCTCCGACTTGGTTCTGCACCTCTTCGCCCCCTCCGGTGAGGGCTGCGGCTTTTCAGCGAGCGCTGGACGCTCTGCTTCAGACCGGAGTTGTGGTTCCGGTCCCGTCAGAGGAACGGTTTCGGGGGTTTTATTCGAACCTCTTCACGGTTCCGAAGAATTACGGTTCGGTGCGACCGGTGTTGGACCTCAAGCTCCTCAACCGGCACGTGAGAGTCAGGCCCTTCAGGATGGAGTCCTTACGCTCGGTGATAGCGTCCCTGTCTCAGGGGGATTTCCTGGCTTCGGTGGACGTGAAGGATGCCTATCTCCACATCCCCATTGCTCCTGCTCACCAGCGATGGCTGCGGTTCGCGGTGGGAGAGGAGCATTTCCAGTTTGTGGCGTTGCCCTTCGGCCTCTCCTCGGCTCCGAGGATCTTCACCAAGGTGATGTCGGCGATGGTGGCAGTGCTGCATTTGCAGGGACACGCGGTCACTCCGTATCTGGACGACCTGTTGATCAGAGCTTCGTCTGCGGAACAGTGTCAGATGAGTCTCTCTGCCACTTTGGACACTCTTCGGACCTTCGGTTGGATAGTCAACTCCCCGAAGTCGGTCCTCATCCCTACTCAGACGATCTTGTACCTGGGCATGGAGTTCCACACTGCCCCGGCTCTGGTGATCCTTCCCCTCGACAAACAGTCCTCGATTGCGGAGGAGGTCCGGTTCCTTTTGCAGGCGGACTTGGTTCCCATCAGACGTCTCATGCACGTTCTAGGGAAGTTGGTGGCGACCATCGAGGCGGTCCCTTTTGCGCAGTTTCATCTGCGTCCGCTTCAGCTGCAGATCCTACGCGGCTGGGACAAGAATCCGTCTCTCTAGATCGGTGCATTGCCCTTTCTTCCGCGACGAAGGAATCTCTCCGATGGTGGCTGTTGCCCAGGTCGATGTCCCGAGGCAGGTCGTTCCTTCCCATCTCTTGGTTGGTGGTCACTCGGACGCCAGCCTTCTGGGTTTGGGGTGCGGTGTTCTGCATCACAGGGCTCAGGGCACCTGGACGACGCAGGAATCATCCTTACAGATCAACGTCCTGGAGATTCGAGCCGTCTACCTGGCTCTCCTGCATTCCAGAGGTTTCTGTGGGGAATCCAATTCACACGACAACGCGACTGCTGTCGCCTACATAAACCGCCAGGGAGGCACTCGCAGCCGTCAAGCCTTTGCGGAGGTCCAACCCATCCTTCGGTGGATAGAAGACAACGACGCGTCCATCTCGGCTGTCCACATCCCCGGGGTGGACAATTGGGAGGCCGACTACTTAAGCGGCAAGGAATGGACGAGGGAGAATGGGCTCTTCACCCAGAGGTGTTTCAGCACATCTGCAGCACCTGGGGAACTCCGGACGTGGACCTGATGGCATCCAGGCTGAATCGACAAGTTCCAGCCTTCATGTCTCGCGCTCGAGACAGCCTGGCGGTAGGGACGGATGCGCTGGTCCAGGATTGGTCCCGCTTTCGTTTCCCTATGCTTTCCACCATTGGCCTTGCTACCCAGGGTCCTGCGGAAGCTCGGGGCGGAATGCAGGCGAGCCCTTCTCATCGCCCCGGACTGGCCCAGAAGGGCTTGGTACCTGGACCTGTTACAGCTCTCAGTGGGGGATCCATGGAGGCTCCCGGATCGGCCGGATCTCTTGTCTCAAGGTCCTTTCTTCCGCCACAATTCCTCGGCCCTGAGCCTGACTTTGTGGCGCTTGAGGTCTGGTTGTTGACGTCCCGGTTTTTCCACTAACGTGTTGCTACCATGAGACAGGCCAGGAAACCGGTTTCTGCAGGAATCTACCGCATGAAAATTATGCGATAGATTCTCTTTCTCTCTGTCAACTCTTCTGGCCTTCCTCCAGTCGGGGCTGGATAAGGGTTTGGCGCTCAGTTCCATCAAGGGACAGATCTCGTGCTGTCGGTTCTTTTTGATAAGCGTTTGGCTACGCTTCCCAGGTGAAGAGGTTTGTTCAGGGGGCGAGTCACATCATTCCTCCCTACAGACGTCCTTTGGACCCATGGGATCTTAACCTGGTCCTTGCGGCGTTGCAGAAGCCGCCTTTTGAACCTCTTAGGGAGGTTTCTCTTTCAGGCTTTCACAGAAGGTTGCCTTTTTGGTTGCCATCACTTCTCTGCGGAGAGTTTCGGAGTTGGCTGCCTTGTCCTATCAGTCTCCTTTTCTGGTGTTCCACCAGGATAAGGTGGTGCTTCGGCCTGTGGCGGAGTTCTTGCCTAAGGTGCTTTCCCCTTTCCACCTGAATCAGGACATTGTCCTGCCATCTTTTGTCCCACTCGGTTCACCAGTATGAGAAGTCTCTCCATACTTTGGATCTGGTCAGGGCTCTCAGGATTTAAGTTTCCCGAACGGCGTCATTTCGTCATTCGGATGCCCTGTTCGTTCTGACTATGGGTCAGAAGAGGGGTGAGCCGGCCTCCAAGTCTTCTTTGGCTAGGTGGATCAAGACTCCTATTCGGGAGGCTTATGTATCCTCTGGTTTGCCTGTACCTGCTGGTATTAAGGCTCATTCCACAAGGGGTGGCTGTGGGCTTCGTGTGCCTTCGCGTCAGGCGGCCACATGGTCTAGCCTTCACACCTTTACTAAGCATTATCAAGTCCATGCTTTGGCATCGGCTGATGCCAATGTGGGCAGGCGGATCCTTCAGGCAGCGGTTGCTCATTTATGATGGGCCTGCTTTTGTTTTTTTTCCCGCTGGGATAGCTCTTGAACATCCCAATGTCTGGGTCTCCCAATGGAGCGCAAAAGAAAAAGAGAATTTTGTTTACTTACCGAAAATTTTTTTCTTATAGCTCCTATTGGGAGACCCAGCTCCCACCCTGTGCCTTTTTGGGGCTTTGTTCTCTGCTAGTGCCTGGTGTCGTTTCACCTCGCGTGTTGGCCCTGCTGGCCGTTTGTTATTTCCCGTCCTGTTGGGCTGGGTGCGGGTGGTCTTTCCTCCTTCCTGCTTGTGCACCGAACCTGATGGGATTCTCCCGGGAGGGGGTGTATAGGCAGTAGGGGGGAGTTACACTTTTAGGTGTAATGCCTTGTGTGTCCTCCGGAGGTCGGAAGCTATACACCCAATGTCTGGGTCTCCCAATAGGAGCTATAAGAAAAAGAATTTACGGTAAGTAAACAAAATTCTCTTTATCACAGAAAAAACAAACGTATAGAAGTACACTGCTGTAAGAAAAATAATAATAAGCAAGTGCATGTGAAAAAATACTAAAAACAGGGTACTTAGTTGATACGTTTTAATAAAAAACGTACGTAAGCCGTTCGCCACTTACAAGGCGCCCCTGTATCAGAACAGTCCTAGTCTAAATAATTAAAACCTGATTTATGCATAAGTATACCTCTAGATGCAGGGTGAAGACAGGCACAGGTCTGATATGGACACGTTGTTAGCAAATGGCTTATGAGCCTGACTCAGAAAAGAGAGGAGTGGGGCACTCTCAAATCTTGCTAACACAAGAATAAGCATGAAAAAACTGCATCTGAGCCAAAACTCAATGTGAACAGATCTTTACATACATTTGCAACACTGTCCCCATTAGTTCTTACAGTCTAAACATCCTATTAGTATGTCTTTCAAAGGAATCTGTCAACAGGTTTTTGCCATGTAATCTGAAGGCAGCGTGAGATAGGCACTGAAAGCCTAAATCACTTACCAGTAATTGTATTTTATGGAGACCACAACAGCACCCACTGAAGGAAGTGATCCGCCCATAAGGACTGGAAACCTGCTGATTAAAAAGGGCGGGCCTCCTCAATTGGATTACAGAGTACGAAAGGAACCACCATGACAAGATAAACTTCATGGTAGTTAACACACTTGTGTACATTCAAACACTCATACAACACCATCAGCCGGTAAGTAATTTAGTCTTTTCCTATCGCCACAACAGCACCCACTGAGAGACTTTCAGAGACCATCACCTGGGTGGGACCACAGTATTGAGGACTGATCTCCCGAAAGTTGTCAGTAGAAGAAAACAAATGAAGACAGTAGTAGTTATAAAAGTTGGAGGGTGAAGACCATGTTGCTGCCTGCATATGAGATCAATGGGGACATCCACCTTCTCAACCCAGGAAGATGCCATGGCTCGTGCTGAGTGGGGTTTTAACTCCTTCCGGAGGATATTCACCTCTAGCTGAGTAGGCTAGACCGCAGACTAGCAGCAGACTAACATGCTCTTTGTGATGCCAAACCCCTTTCTTTGACCCTGAAAATACATGAACAGATCCTACTCTGCCTCCGACTGAGTTTTTTCTATATGCTGGTGGACAGCTCTCTTGAGGTCTAACGTCTGGAAACTCTGTTCCTCAGAAGTAGAGGGGTTGGCACAGAAGGAGGTTAGATAGATCTCCTGACTACTATGAAAACTAGAGGCAACTTTAGGGAGACAGGCTGGATCTGGCTTTAAAACAATTCTGTCCTGAAAAGAAATAGAGGGGTAAAATAAAGAGCATGGATATCGCTAACTCTCCTAGCAGATGTGAGGGCAACTAACGGCTGTTTTTAAGAAAAGATTCTTGATAAAAGTGGAATTCGGGGTCCTGTTAATGCATCTAGGACTAAGTTTAAGTCCCAAGGTGGAACTCTGCCTATGTGGACAGGGTTGCAGCATTCACAAGCCTTAATAAACCTCAACACCCACCTATTTCCTGCCACTTTGTGACGATGTAGAGCACCTAGCGCAGAAATCTGCACCTTCAGCGCGCTTACAGATAACCCCAACTCCCGGCCTTTCTGCAGAAACTGTAGGATAGCTGGGATTGGTACCTCATTGGAGAAAGGTTTAGAATAGAAAAGAAGAAATGTTTCAAACTCTGCTATAGATGTGAGTACCCAGACTTCCCTCTAAAAAGGGATCTTAGATGAATAATGAGTACATTTTCTTATTTATTAAGTGATCACTTTATTAGTTATAATTCATTTAATTTCATAAAAACATTAAGATAATACATAAAAAAGTACCCAATTAACTACAAATAGTTCATAACAAGGTCCAGGATTGGAATATTATGTAAACATTTATACAGTATTCATAATTTAATATAATAGCCAGTAATACCAGGTAATAAAGGGACACTATTTAATTGTCACTATGTGACTGCACGCTTTTTTATATATGATCCTGTGGCTCTAATACTCATACTGTGCACTGTACACCTGTGTGCTAGCAACCCCTTAACTTAGGTTACATGTGCAAAGCACCACCTCCGTGCTTTCACTATAGTTGTCCCCTCTGATCTTACATACCTGGTGTATAAGCTGCCTGTGGCCTCAGTCCTGGTACCCCCACCGCCAACGTGGTCTTTTAGCAATGTCCTCCCTGCGTTGGACGTCCACGTCATGACGTATGGTGCGGGAGAAGGGGGCGGGACGGTGGCATCAGTGGTACAGAGTGCGGTGGCGGATTATAATGGGGCAATTTACCCTGGGCTGCTGGGCCCCCCAGAGCATTGGGCCCGGGGCTCCGGACCAGATTGACCTCATTATAATCCGCCACTGATTTGATTTATATAAGTATTTTCAATGGAAGCTCATCACCATCTTTTGGATGGCATGGCTTCCCATTAGACCTTCTTCATCATTCCAGCTTTTAAAGTGCATGTGCAGGCAGAAGAAACTCAAAACATGAGGAGCACTCATTCGAAGTGCTTAGCCTGCTGCTCCGCAGCACTTAACTAACTGTGACCATCACATGGCTCTACTCTGATCAGGGCCAATTAGAGAAAGTGATGGAAAATGAAGTGCCGCTGAGCGGTAGTGAAAACTTCTAATGAAGTAAAATTATCACTTCAAAATCACCCAGAATTCCCTATCAAGGGCTCTCAGATGAATAATGAGTACAATTTCTATTTTTAAGTGATCACTTTATTAGTCATAAATTTATAATTATTCCATAAAAACCATTAAAATTTATTACATAGGAGTATCCTGATAACATAAATGATTTATATCTGGGTCCAGGACTGAGACCACTTTCATCAATACAGTATATATACAGTATACAGTATATATTATACAGTATCAGTATCAGGGCCCTGAGGAAGAATAGTACACGAAACGTACGTTGGCGGTGGGGGTACCAGGACTGAGGCCACAGGCAGCTTATACACCAGGTATGTGAGATCAGAGGGGACAACTATAGTGAAAGCACGGAGGTGGTGCTTTGCACATGTAACCTAAGTTAAGGGGTTGCTAGCACACAGGTGTACAGTGCACAGTATGAGTATTAGAGCCACAGGATCATATATAAAAAAGCGTGCAGTCACATAGTGACAATTAAATAGTGTCCCTTTATTACCTGGTATTACTGGCTATTATATTAAATTATGAATACTGTATAAATGTTTACATAATATTCCAATCCTGGACCTTGTTATGAACTATTTGTAGTTAATTGGGTACTTTTTTATGTATTATCTTAATGTTTTTATGAAATTAAATGAATTATAACTAATAAAGTGATCACTTAATAAATAAGAAAATGTACTCATTATTCATCTAAGATCCCTTTTTAGAGGGAAGTCTGGGTGATTTGAAATAGTGATTGTGTGAAGGTGAGACACAATAATTGGTGGACTATTGAGGTAATTATAGATGTGAGTAGTGGCGTGCTTCCTACTTGAAAGTAAAGTGGTGATCAAACTCTCTGAGAACCCCCAAGTCTAAGTTTCAGAAGTTGCCTCTCAAATTCCACACCAACAAGTGGAGTCCCCTCACCCGAGGGTGGTGGAAGGGGCCTTGAGAGAGCAGCTCCAGAACAGATAGTAGGATCCATGGTTTGGTCACTGACATGACCCTAAGCTATGAAAACCATGGCCACTTTGGCCAAAAGGGAGCGATGAGAATCACCTTCACTCCTTCAACCTCTGATAACTATCAGGATCCAGAACATCAAAGGAAAGACATAGGATAGGTTGAAATTCCAGGGAACCTGAAGGGAGTCCCCTACTTCCGGATGGTCTGCTCTGCTCCTGACCTGCTTGTTGGCAAAGAGATCTATTTCCGGGGGACCCCATAAGTCCACTATTTTACTGAAGATTTGATGATTCAAATACCACTCTCTTTCATGCAAGGTATGGCGACTGAGAAAGTCTGCCTTTATATTGTCCACTCCCTTGATCTGAAGGGCTGAAATGGACAGCAGATGACTCTCAGCTAGATTGAGTATCCTGCCAGCGGTTGACATTAGAGAATCTGATCGGGTTCCAACCTTGAGTTATGTAAGCGACGGCTGTGGTGTTGTCCGAGAGGATCTGGACATGAGAGTCCCGCAGGATAGGTAGAAACTGGAGTAGTGCATGTTCTATTGCCGCTAGCTCTTTTAGGTTTGAGGAATTGTCTAGTTGCCAAAGAGTTCATTTCCCCTGGGCTAAGCTGTCTCCTAAATGAGCCCCACAACCCTTGGTACTCACATCTGTAGTGACTGTTGGAAGGTGTAATAACCCAAGGCACTCCTTCAGATAGATTACTTCGATCTAGCCACGGGTCGGGGAATCCACTACTGTCACAGATGGAGATTATCCCTGCAGTTTTTTCTCTTCCCTGGGTACTTCTTGTTGTAGACATCGGGAATGAAATTGGGCTTACTGGACCGCAGGAACGCAGGAGGTAAGGGACCCCAGTAGGGACATAGCGTCTCGCGGTAACAATTCCGGGTTGTCTAACGCCCTTTGAACTTTAGACATTATAGCGGTTATCTTTTCTTCTTGAAAAAGACATCTCTGATTCACAGAATTTAAGTGGAAAACTCTGAAAGGATACCGGGACTAATCTTGATTTCTTCCGGTTGATTATCCAAACTAAATATTGCAGGGATGTTATCACATTGAGGCGATTGGTACAATGTGAAGCCGACCTTCCAACTATTAGGAAATCATCAAGGTATGGAACAATAAGCATATCCTGATCCCTTAAGTGAGCCATCACTTGTATCACCTTGGTAAAAATGTATGGAGCCATAGATTGACCGAATGGCATCGCTGCAAACTGGTAATGCTTGATGTGACCCTCCATAGATATTGTCATGCTGAGATATTGTTGGTGGTTGCAATATATGGGCAGATGGTAATAGGCATCCTTAAAATCGAGGACTGTCATGAAGCATCTGGGGATGAGAAGTTTGATTGCAGACGTTTTAGATTCCATTTTGAAGGAGTGCTATTTTAGAAAGGAATTTAACTTCTTTAGATTAATGATGGATCTACACCATGTCCAAATTATTAAGCAAATGTTCTTTTACTCTGATTTTCCTAAATGGTCGGTGCAAATGACAGCCAGTGTAATAAAAGTCATCACCCGTTAGAGGATACATCGAATTTTATTGAAGAAACCTCCCAATGATAATAGTATAATCTTCAAAATGAAAAAAAACTCAATGCACTGTTCTAAATTATTAGGCACAGTAGAGTTTCTAAACATTTGATATGTTTGGAAGAACTGAAAATGCTCATTTGTTGAATTTGAGCATTTGGAGGTCATATTCACTGCAATAAAAAGCTATCTAACTCCAAAAGATCCTAACAGGCCAAGTTACATGTTAACATAGAAATCCTTCTTTGATATCACCTTCACAATTCCATCATTGAACTTGTGAGTTTCTGGAGAGTTTCTGCTTGTATTTCTTTGCATGATGTCAGAATAGCCTCCCTGAGCTGCTGTTTTGATGTGAACTGCCTTCCACCCTCATAGATCTTTTGCTTGATACTCCAAAGGTTTTCTATAGGGTTGAGGTCAGGGGAAGATGGTGGCCACACCATGAGTTTATCTCCTTTTCATGCCCATAGCAGCCAATGACACAGAGGTATTTTTTTCAGCATGAGATGGTGCATTGTCATGCATGAAGATGATTTTGCTCCTGAAGACACGTTATGGAAGAAAGTTCTCAGTCAGAAACTCTATATACTTTGCAGAGGTCATTTTCTCACCTTCAGGAACCTTAAAGGGGCCTACCAGCTGTTTTCCAATGATTCCGTCCCAAAACATGACTCCTCCACCTCCTTGCTGACGTTGCAGCTTTGTTGGGACATGGTGGCCATCAACCAACCATCACTATCCATCCATCTGGATCATCCAGGGTTGCTCGGCACTTATCAGTAAACAAGACTGTTCAAAAATTAGTCTTCATGTATGTATAGGTCCAGTGCAACCGTTTCTGCTTGTGAGCACTGTTTAGGGATGGCCGAATAATTTGTTTATGCACCACAGCAAGCCTTTGAAGGATCCTACATCCTTGAGGTTCGAGGGACTCCAGAGGCACCAGCAGCTTCAAATATCTGTTTGCTGGTTTGTATGGCTTTTTTAGCAGCTGCTCTCTTAATCTGATGAACTTGCCTGGCAGAAACCTTCCTCATTTTGCGTTTTATCTGCACAAACACGTCTGTGCTCAGAATCAGCCACAAATCTCTTCACAGTATGATGATCACACTTAAGTTTTCATGCAATATTTAACGTTTTCATCCTTGTCCAAGGCATTGCACTATTTGTTGCTTTCGGCAGCAGAGAGATCCTTTTTCTTTCCCATGTTACTTGAAAACTGTGGCCTGCTTAATATTGTGGAACACCCAGATTTCCTTTTATTGGGCTCACCTGCCAAACTAATTATCACAGGTATCTCAGATTGATTTCAGTGATCCAAAGAACCCTGAGACACAATACCATCAATGGGTTTCATTGACAAAAAAATTAAAAATAAAAACCCTATGACACTTAAAACCAATTAACATAATAATTTGAAACATGGTGTATAAGAATCCTCTGTCTAAGGGCCGCCTCACACTGCAGCGTGATCCGGTCCGGATCTGTCCGGGAGGACCCAGACAACCGCGAACCAGATCAGCACACAGGACTGGGGGCTATTATGCCCTCCGGTCCTGTGTGCAGCGCCGCGGTCCTGACCTGTCAGCAGCTGCAGCTGCAGGCTGCACACCGGACGGAGGGCATAATAGCCCCCCAGTCCTGTGTGCTGATCCGGTCCGCGGCTGTCTGGGTCCTCCCGGACAGAACCGGACTGGATCACGCCGCAGTGTGAAGCCGGCCTTAGAAACCAGAAAGAGAGTGGAATAAAAGCCCCCAGGAACAGTCTTGTATTACTGACTCCAGAGCCTGATTTTGAACCTGTGAGTCCAATGTGGTTATGATGAAGGAATCAGGGGGAGTCCTGAAAAACTTTACTTCAGCCCAGAATATATTATATCCAGGATCCAGGTATTAGCTGTAATATGGACCCACTTCTGACTAAAGAACTTCAATTTGCCCCCTACAGGAGAGTTAGAGTTATCAAAACTTGTCTCTCCCCCCAGCTGAGGAAGAGCCTTCAAAAAGGGCACCTTGTTTGTGCTGCTTCGGTCCCGGTCTCTATATGATCTCTTCCTACCAAACAACTGCTTCTTAAAGGCCTTCCCTGGCACAGATTGACACTAAGTTTTTACTTTGAGTGCGCGTCCCTTTCCCAGCCCATTAGCCAAAAAGGAGTGGGTTACGGTTGCGGTCTTTGCACCACCGGAAACAAATCTTCCAGGTGTGGCAATAGATGTGCGAGGATGTCTGTTTGTGGGCATTAACCATGGTGGTTATGACCTCTGGTGAAAAACCTGCCTGGGTCAGGACCCAGGATTCAATAGCCAGCCGTTAAATACAGGGACCCCGAGTTCTGGTGGCAAATGGGGCCCTGGGTTAGGAGGTCCGGTCGGTTTGGAAGTAGCCGGGGTGCATCGACGAGAAGCTGTACGAGCTCTGCGTACCACGCTCGTTGTGGCCAATCTGCGGCGATGAGTATTACTTGAACTCTTTCCGCTTTGATCTTTCTGATCATTCGCGGGATCAGTGGCAGGGGGGAAATGATGTATGGAGTTGGAATTAGCACCAACGGAGGACCAGTGAGTCCACCCCTATGCTAAAGGGTCCCGGGACCTGGCTATGAAGGCCGGGACTTCGCATTCATTCTTGATGCCTTTCATTCGGGTTCACCAGTGCTGACAGATTTGTAGTAAAAGCTCTGGATGGAGGGACCATTCTCTTGAGGTCAGTCCCTGGCGGCTTAGGAAGTCTGCCGCCCAGTTGCACACTCAGCCAGGCACACTCGGCCATGGCATGCACACACATGCACACTGCCGGCCACAGAAAGCACACGCACCACACATTGCACGCCCATACACACTCAGCCAGGTACATACGGGCTAGATATGCATGGAGGACTTACAGGCAGGGACTCAGACTTGTGCCCCCCATTTCCCTGCTTCTCCCGTCTTGTGGCCCCCCATTTTCCCTGCTTCTCCCCTCTTGTGCCCCCCCATCTTCCCTTTCTCCCTGTCTTTCCCTGCTTCTCCCTCTTGTGCCCCCCCATTTCCCTGCTTACTCCCCTCTTGTGCCCCCATTCTCCCTGTTTCTTCCCCTTGTGCCCCCCATTCACCCTGCTTCTCCCCTTGTGCCCCCCATTCACCCTGCTTCTCCCCCTTGTGCCCCCCCATTCACCCTGCTTCTTCCCGCTCTTGCCCCTTGCCCCCCATTCTGCCTGCTTCTCCCCTATTGTGCCTCCCCATTCCCTCTGTTTCTCCCTCTTGTTGTGGCCCCCCATTCACCCTCCTTGTTCCTTCTTGTGGCTCCTGTTCCACCCACCCCTGCTCTCTTCGCTCATTGGCGCTTACCTTGTCCTGCTCTCTCTGCTCCCAGAGGGTCCTCACGCAGCCGGCACCTTCGCAGAATCAGAGCTTCCGGGTCAGGAGGAGCTCAGATGCTCTATCCAAGCTCACTGATCCCGAAGTGCCAGCAGTGCACGCAGGGGGATCAATGCAGCGGGCAGCGTCCCAGCAGTATTCAATAAATCCTGGGACACTGCCGCTGCTCTGACAACCCCCTGCATCTGAGGAGAGCGCTCAGGGGGCGGGGCCCAGCAACAGTGGTGATTCCTCACAGGAGGGGGGGCCCGCCACCTGTGCAACAAAACAAGAGGGGGTGGGGCCCGCTCCAAATGGCCATGCCCCTGCCAGCACACCCGGGCCCCCCTGCCCCTGTCTAAATGGTCACGCCCCTCTCAAAAACTGCCGGGCCCCTTAATCATTAAGGCCCTAGAGGACTTGAGGTGGTCGACTGCAAAGAATGCAAACTCCTCTGCGAATGACCATGGCTTTGTCTTGAGCGAGATGACTAGCCCTCGTGCAGTGTCAAAGGTCATCCCTAGAAGGGGAACTCTCAGAGCCAGGTTCGGCCCAGGAAATTGAGACAACAGACACCCAAGCAATGGTTGACAGCCCCATCGAGGCCGTTAACAAAAAACACTAAAAGTCAATGGTGACTCTACCACCACCCCAGAGCACACAGTGTCTTTTACAAAGGCAAAACACTCTCATCGAGTCTTCTCTAATCACGCCGATTTTAGGAACATAATCTGATGACATTGGGAACGTCCAGACAAGCGCTTCGCAGGTCACAGACATATCAAAGCCAAATACCCCTTCGCAGCAGATCATCATAAAGAATGGGCTGAGTCGCCAGCCATCGACCCTCCAGTATCGCGCTTAGCCAGCAGAATCCCCTTACTCTCTCATACAGCTCATCTGTCAAAGACCCCAACGACCGCCAAATAGATAACCTAAGCACGCGCAGTCTTTGAAGCCTCAGAGGCAGCCCTTTCACCCTCGTTTGCGACAGCATGGGTCGCAAAAGCAGCTGTATCCTGGATATATTCCCTAACGCGCAATATTACAAGACTTTGACCCCCCACCAGACGCAATGGACCTACTTGACCAGATCTCAATGGCCAGGAGTATTTCTTGCTCACGTCCTTAGACACAGCCAACTGTTCCGTGTTGGCAGCGGAAATGCCATCTCCATTCGCCGAACTCTCTTGCTTAAAGGCTGGCACGCGGACTCCGCATCTAAGAGATCCCTCATAACCCTACCCTACCAAAGGTTTTTTTTCGGGGAAAAGCTTGACCAACTCATCTCCGAAGCCACGGGAGGAAAAAGCAATTTTCTCCCTCAGCAAAGGCTCAAGTGGCCCTTTCGCTGCCCACAACCATAATCACAATTTGGCACCTCCCATGGACATCGGGATGGCCCACCTCAACTGCTAACACAGGCGCAGCACAGTCTATCCGTGTGGACAGAAATACCCTGTTCTCATTCAAAACCAATCCCACCTGGAAAAGCCACCCTAAACAAACCCGCTCTAAGGGCGTTCGACCTCAAAGATTCAACATGACTCCCTCCCCCTCCCGCTCAACACCAACACAATAGGCGGACGTCGCCAACACTTCCACCACTCATGGCTCGCTGTTGTACACGACAATTGGGTCAAAGAACTGGTGTCGTCAGGTTACAAAATAGAATTTCTCGAACTTGTTTCTTCCTCTCGCGTTCCCCCAAACCAAACGTGCGCCCTTTTTCAAAGCCATTAATTCACTACTCAAAACCAGTGCCATAGCACCAGTACCAGAGACTGAAAGGTTCAAGGGATACTACTCAGACCTGTTCGTCATTCCAAAAAAACACAGAACATTACGCCCCATCCTAGACCTCAAACTCCTCAACAAATTCGTAAGAGTCCGACAATTCAGAATGGAATCCCTACGCTCAGTAATCAGTCAATGGAAAAAGGGGAGTTCTTAGCAACTATCGACATACAAGATGCATATCTCCACATTTCTATTTTTCCCCCGCATCAAAAGTATATGCGGTTTGCCGTTCAAAAACACCACTTCCAATTCGTTGCACTGCCTTTCGGCCTCGCAACCGCACCCAGAGTCTTGACAAAAGTCATGGTGGCTGCCATGACCATTCTCCATTCGCGGGCAGTGGTTGTCCTCCCTTACCTAGACGACCTGCTAATCAAGGACCATCCTTCCAAACCAGCCTCAAGTGTGTCTGAATAACAGCAGACACGCTCTCCCACCTGGGGTGGCTCATAAACTTAGACAAATGATCCCCAACACCTCCCCAAAGAATAAACTTTCAGAGAGTAACTCAGGCTGGTCGTGGAGTGATGGGGAGCGAGATGTGTCACTTATGGGTGACGTGGTGGGAGAGTGTCCCTGAGATGGACTTGTATGGGTCCGTCTCCTCATTGCCAGGGGCGCTCTAAACTGGGGACATTCCCTGCCTGTTGGGCAATCCCCTGGTGAGGAACCTGGCGAGGGAAAGTGATGGTCTCGGTTGGTGTCACTGGCTTGTGGGGGATGGCAAACCACTGCATTATTCTGGCTAATGAGTCTACCCGTTGCGTCAGTGCCAGGGCCACGCAGGGATGTCAGCCGTACTGGGTGCTGCGTCAGCGGTAGGCTCTATGGAGCATTGGGGTTCGCAATTTTGGCAAAGTTGCGAAGCGTGTCCCCAAGGCAGCGCAGTTTGGCAGTTGGTACATGATGCATTGGCCCCTGTGTGGGTTTTATTTCTTTTGGCTGGTTTTGGATCTGCCATAGTGTACCAAATTACAGCAAAAATTGGTACTGCACTGTACTAAGTGGTTTGCTTTGAAGGCAAAGAAGCTGACACTGGTCGGGGGGCTGAGAAGCTGCAGTGAGGGGGGTCTCCTATTGGAGCTTACCCAGATCCTGTCTCCCCTTTGCTGTGCAGTATGCTGAGGTGCTGGGCAGAGGAACTTCAGAGGCACCGGAAGAAAAGGGCTGTAAATTAGGTGTACACTATGCTAGTGTGTGGGCTCTGTGCAGCCCCCTTGGTGGAGAGGAGGGGGGAGCAAGGGGAGGACCAGGTAGTGTGTAGGGATTTGCTTTTGTACCTGGGGTTGCTGCTGTGCCCCACATGTAGGTTCTTTGTTAAAGGTTTGCGCCGTTTTGGGGGCGTGGCGATGCAGAATGGCTGTGGGTGATAGGCTGGCCCGCATCGCATCATTAAAGGGAACCTGACCCCAAATAATTAGTCACCAGCCTCTTTAAACATGTCCCACCTTATGTCCTACCTAGCCATCCCTTTGTGTCTAAATATGTAATTGGCAAAGTTTATAAAATGGCTTTATATACCTCCACATCTGCGGCTTCTCTGCATTTGAGAAGCCGCAAAAGGCATTCCTCCCTGCCTCTCCCCGCCGCATTCCCGATAATTATTCACGCCCCTATGGCGTGCTTGAGAGGAGAGTCTCGTCTTCTCCTAACAGGGGCGGTATTGCCGGTATGACGAAAATCGCGTCATATCCGGCAATACCGCCCCTGTTAGGAGAAGACGAGACTCTCCGCTCTCAAGCATGCCCATAGGGGCGTGAATAATTATCGGGAAGGCGGCGGGGAGAAGACAAAGAGGAACGCCTTTTGCGGCTTTTCAAATGCAGAGAAGCCACAGATGTGGAGGTATATAAAGCCATTTTATAAACTTTGCCAATTACATATTTAGACACAAAGGGATGGCTAGGTAGGACATAAGGTGGTGCAGGGACATGTTTAAAGAGGTTAGTGACTAATTTTTCGGGGTCAGGTTCCCTTTAAGGGGGCGTGTGGGAGGCTGCCCCTTGCCCTGCATGGTGGTGGGCGTGTTGCTGCCACGATTGGCATCCACAGCGGCCAATTGCAGCACACCCTGATCGGCTGCGTCATTGCGCCTGCCCCTATGATGCGTCACGTGACGCGTAGCCAATCACGGCAGGACTGGGCGGTGCTGAAGAACAGGCCCAGAGCTTGGCCTGGATTAGTGCTGTCTCCCGGGAGAAGCACTTGGACCAGCGATCTGGCGGGCTGCGGCGCTGCTGTTAGCTGTCCAGCCTCAAAGCCCCATGCTTCGGACGCGTGCCCCCAACTTACCAGCAGTGCGTGTCCCGGCATGGAGCCACCGCGGCTGTACTGCTGGTGGTGCACAGTGGCTGTTTGTGCTGATGCACAGTGTCCCTTAGAGCTGGGTCAGTGAGGTGTGCCTGGATTGTCAGGCCCTCGATCACCTGCTCCTTAGATGGAGGAGGTGGGAGGGGGGATAACGTGCGCTCCTTGCATCACCACTATTATGCAGGGGAAGTAGTGGGATATACGCGCTGGCAGCTGCCTGCTGACTCTGTAGTAGAGTATGGAGAGCGGAGCCCTTCATGGGCCCGTCGCCCTTCCAAAAGGGGATGTGTGCTGCTTTGGGACTCCCCGTGCCCTAAGGAGAGCGTCGCCTTAAAGGGAGCCGTCGCCTGGCGTAGAAAAAGTTGAATAAAAATAAAAGTAAAAATAAAGGTAAAAAGGGGTGAATGTGGTCTGAAAGACAGAGCACATGTGCCTCCTTGTGACACTAAGCTAAAACTAACTAACTACGCCTATGGATGGGTGTATACTGCAGGGAGGAGGACTTAAGTTTTATCTCTACTTAGTGTCACCGCCTAGTGGCAGAAAAGCATACACCCATGGTCCTGTGTCCCCCAATGATGTGAAGGAAAAATATAGTTTATTAGATGAAATACACATACAATTCTCACCACTGAAGCTTGCTTAATCTGGTACCAGTTCTAAAGGTGGTGGTATAGCATGGGATGTCGAGGGTGCTGAAGTATGAAGACTCTGCTCACTCTTGTCAGTGGAATCGCCTCCTCTGGAGTGTCTACTGCTGACTGCTGCTCACATTCTTACTGCGCTGTTTTTGCACTACCACCACAGGTGGGTGCTCCTCAGTATCTCCCTGGGAAGACATTCTTTGGGGCACAATAGCTTAACGAACACCTACCTCTTATAAGGCTTGGCCACTCCCCCAACTTCCTGTCTCTGGAGAGTACCTCCCTGGACTGCTCAAAAGTCATTTCTATGTACTTCCAGGTCATGGACATAATTGGCCAGTGCACATGTGCTGCACAGGAACCCTGAAGTTCGGTCTGCTGGAGGCACAGGGCCTCTGACGCCCGCACCGTGCGCCTTGTAGGATGAATGAAGGGAGCTTACCTCCACCTGTACTGTGCCCATGCAACCCAAAGCGGAAACACGCGGACCTTGGGATCGAGCTATCCATAACAAATGAGGGGGAGGTCTGACAGGCAGGGCTCCCCTGATGCTGCATCTGGCATCCCAGGCTCTGCCATTCCTAAAGACACCGCACAGAGGCTGCTTGGACTCAGGTAACTTTTTTTCTTGCAGGTACCCATGAGGACAGTAAGTTAATTGAGGAGGTGAGGGGCTGCCCCTTTTAATGTGTAGGTTTCCTGTCCTTATGGGCAGATCCCCTCTCTCAGATTACTACGATGTGTTACTTAAAGGGAACCTGTCACCCTTATTGGGCATATTAAACTGTGCCCACCATCTATAACATGCTGTAACAGGGGTTCCTGTAACCCCTCTATGTGCCTAGACATACCCCTGCATACCTGAAAAATGCACTTTTATTCTGTCCTGTGCTGTATGTTAATCAGCACTGAAAAGGTCTGGGAGGGATCCCTTTATATAGTCCTTGCCATCTTCTGCCTGGAATAGCCGCCCCGCTCTTTTGAAATTCCCGCCCCTCATGTGTATGGGCGTTGATCGACAGGCGTATTATCGCGCCTGCGCAGTGGTCACCGTGCTCTATTGAGAAAACACAGAGCCTAAAGTCTCGCGAACATGTTATAGATGGTGGGCACAGTTTAGAATGCCCAAAAGGGGTGACAGGTTCCCTTTAACTGGCTATTTACTTACTATGAAGGTTTTATCACCAGGTGATTATCACTGATAGGACTACAGCTCACACAAGCTTGTGTCTAGTGATGAGCAGCTCACTAGAATAGAATAGAAATAGAAATTGTGTACAGAGCTGTGGGTGGGGATAGAGTTCTTAGATGTAGCAGTGCTCAGAAAGCTGATCTTTTAGGGTACCTTTACACGCGGCTACATTTCTAGGGTGGCTACAGGTAACTTACTGGTTGCAGTGAAATCATGGAGACATGTTCTATCTTGTTGCTGTGTACAAATGGAATAATGTCTCCATGATTTCACTGCAACCAGTAAGTTACCTGTAGCCACCTAGAAATGTAGCCGCGTGTAAAGTACCCTTACTGGTGCACCAGTGAGACACAAAGGACACTTCATTGGAATAGAGTTCTCTTTCCCTACGTTATGCTGCTCTGAAATGAGGTAGCAAAAACCTGCTGACAGATTCCTTTTAACTTCTGTATTACGGATACTAGTTTGGGTAAGTAAGAAAGTACATCTCACTAGTATGTCATCTCCACAACCGCTTATCTGCGGATATAACTGTTCAGCCCACCGGCACACCTGGGCAAAGTCATATTAAAAAGAAAAACAAGACATGCGGTTTATCCCAATAACATTCTCTACTTCATTAAAGTCTGCACCATGTTTGGGAGGCAGATCTGTCCCCCAAGATGGTGTATTCTATTAATGAAGAAATAAAGAACATTTTATTGGAATAAACCAGATCTCTTGTTTTTCTTTTGGATGCCATCATTTTAGTAAAAAGGGGCTTAGATGTTATTAATGTGCTCAATCATACAAACGGATCACAAATGTAAAAAGGAGATTTTTATTATTTCAATAATATGTTTCTATTAAAAGAATGCAGCATTATTACAGCTTATAATAGGTTCATAAATAACTGACGTACGATTCTCTAGCTGGACCCAACACAACCCTGAAAAAAACATGCAGTAGAACAGACATACTTATGGTCTAATAGAAGAATAAGGGTAGCCATCATTGTTCGTTCTCTGCACATTGCCCAGCAATGAGTCCTTATAACTTGTGTACAGACATGGAGGCCAGGCGTCTGGATGAGGCAGCAGGGGGCGACTGTGCGGAGACCGGCACCATATCCATCATTATCTATGGCTGCTGTCAGGATGGTTTTACCAAGGGGAGATACCACTGCAAGAGATGGAATAACAGCAGATTGTAATGGGCTCATCATCATACAGGAGACACACAAATATCTCTAGCAGATAGCAAAAATAGATCCTGTTGCTATGGAAACAAATGTAACTTTGATAAGTGCAGGATGTTCTAGCAGAGAAGGTTGTGTCATTTTGAGGATTGTGATTAGAAAAAGTTAACCCTGTCAGGTGAGGATTGGAACTAAGGCAAAAACTTTGACAAGGCGTCTTGTTTTTGCAGGATAATGCGCTCACCAGCATCCTATTGCCCCCAAATACGCAATGAGATCGCCGAACATCCACCATATTCTCCTGATTTGGCCCCATCTGATTTTTATCTCTTTCTGAAACTCAAAAAATAATTGAAAGGACGATAATTTACGACAGCTGGGATGGCGTAGCTTTAAGAACAGGATAATCATCTTTTTCTTGAAGGATTATTACTTGGTGCCCCAGATTGTCTAAATTGTGACTATCTGCAGCATTTTTTATGGCAGAACTCTTACTCCAGTCTCTGATTAAGGGCTCACATGAGTATATAAATCGGAAGAGAGCAATCCAATCAAAAAAGGGACTGCACTCGGAGCAATGTTATCTATCTATGTTACAGTGCAAGAAATAATCGGACATTACATGGACCATCACTATGATCTACACTAGCTGTAGAGCCCGGCATTGCCCGGGCATAGTAACTGTGCTTAATTATAGAACAAAACATTGATATCACAATAGAATTTTAGCCTACAACATTGAGTCATGTCACTGTATTTGTGTCTCCTGAGTTCTACTTGTGGATTGGCATTTGATTCATTCTATTGTGACATACACACATACCTACACACATGAATACATATGCTCAGCTTTGTATATTTGCTATGGAGGGTTATGAGGCTGCATTATGATATATGGAGGGCTATGAGTCTGCATTCAGCTACACAGAGGGTTATGAGGCTATATGGAGGGCTATAAGGCTGCACTATGCTATATGGAGGACTGTAAGTCTGCATTATACTATATAGATAGCCATGCCCTGTGTGGGTGTGGCTATGTAGAGTGGGCATGGCTATATGGAGTGGGCGGTGCTTGTTACATCTACACACACACTCAGCTTTATATACAATTATGAAAGGTTGGGAATGGTAAAAGATTAACAGCTGATGAGTAAAAAAAGAGTGTATATATATATATATATATATATAATTCAGAAAAGCTGCACAGCACACAGCAGACCAGTGTGAACTGGTGCAAGCATGAACGCAGAGATTAAACAACTGAATAAAAGTCCATGCAGCACACAGCTACCACCAATGATGCACAGTGATAACAAGCCATATGTGTTTGAGGAAAAAATTCAAAAACTTACGTTTTTTCAAAAAACTCAATAATCTTATCTTTTAATTCTGGAGTTCTTAGTACATACATTGGCCAATGTCTGCTTGCTCATCAACTACGACAAAGTGACTCCAGGTATGATGAGCCCTATCTGACATCCCTGCCTTCCTTGTCCACCCCCCACCTCTCGGTGGGCAGGCACCAACTATACCCTCCATCACCTGTAGGTTTAATGAGGGTGCAAATTAAACTGCAGCAATGGAGTCTGCAACTCCATATAATATATAATTCAGAAAAGCTGCACAGCACACAGCAGACCAGTGTGAACTGGTGCAAGCATGAACGCAGAGATTTCCTCAAACACATATGGCTTGTTAGCACTGTGCATCATTGGTGGTGGCTGTGTGCTGCATGGACTTTTATTCAGTTTTATATATATATATATATATATATATATATATATATATATATATATATTGTGTATGTATATGTAATATATATATATATATAATACATATACATACACATTTTATATATATATATATATATATATATATATATATATATATATACACACACACATAATATATATATATATATATATATATATACACATACGCACACATATATACACAGTGGGCTGGTAATGACACAACTTCTGAAGACACATACATATATACATAAGCAAACGAAAGAAAAACAAAAGTAAAACAGTGTTATATGCTGTGGTGAATACGACAAGTGACGTAAAGCAGGGTAAAGCATTTAGTCCTGTTTTGAATGCGTCAAAGGTAGTTATCAACCACTCCTGCAAAAAGATGCCCGACTAACATCAGTATTTCTGGATCCCCCACTCTTGTGTTTTAGACCAGTGTTTCCCAACTCCAGTCCTCAAGGCACACCAACAGGTCATGTTTTCAGGATTTCCTTAGGATTGCATAGGTGATAATTTAATCACTTGCACAGGGGATAATTCCATAATCTGTCTAATGATAAGGAAATCCTGAAAACATGACCTGTTGGTGTGCCTTGAGGACTGGAGTTGGGAAACACTGTTTTAGACAACCTCCGAATCTAAAAAACATCATTGTCAGAAGCGCCCTGTCCTCTCAAACAGCTACAGGAACCTTTCCCTGCAACCAGAGAAAGTGCAAAACCTGTCCATCTATAATGACAACGGACAAGATAAGGATTCCTGGGACAGATCAGGACTACAAGATGCCAGGTAACTTCAGCTGCACCACAAGCAATGTGGTGTATTTAATTATATGTACCAGATATCCAACAGGTGGTATGTACGTAGGGGAGACCGGGCAAAAATTCAGGACAAGAATGAATTCTCATCTCCACACAATAAAAGAAAAGCATAGGAATCTACCTGTAGCAAAACATTTTTGCATCCCTGAGCACAACACTGAATCCAATAGGAGGCTGCTCATTTTAAAAAGCAACTTCAAATCTCAGAGAGAGAAGAATTTGGGAATACAAATTGACAACGACCTTTGACACATTCAAAACAGGATTAAATGTTTCACATGGATTCATGGGATTTTATGTAAAATGAATGGACATTTGGGATAGCAGATTTCTGCATTTTTATATAAAATGAAAGTGCATTTGGAGACATCTTGCAACACATTCAAACTATAGGACTATGAACTCTTGACACTTCTGTGAACTGTCTCAGTACCTTTAGTGGGTTGTGGAAAGCAGAGTTCTGTCACACGCTGCAATATTGCTTGAAATTTCACTGGCAATTTGCTGGTTGCAGTTAAATCATGGACACATTGTTCTATTTTGTTGCCGTGAAACAGATGGAACAATGTGTCCATGATTTCCATGCAACCAGCAAATTGCCAGTGAAATTGCAAGCAATATTGCGTCGCATAACAGTACCCTAATACAATTTGTTCCACTTATCTTAGAAATCTGGTTTCTCTGCTCCTCCACCCCTCCCTAACCCTACTCTGCTTTACGTCACGTGTCGTATTCACCACAGCATATAACACTGTTTTGCTTTTTTTTTTTTCTTTCTTTTGCTTATGTATATATGTATGTGTCTACAGAATCTGTGTCATTATCAGCCTGAAGAAGGGGCCACAGTGTCCCGAAAGCTTATATGTTTACCATCTTTTCAGTTAGCCATTACAAGGTATCAACCACTGAGGACTCTCAGATTGCAATATATATTTCTATCTACTGGCTAACACGGTATAAATATTCTTTACCTTATATATACACACACACACACACATAATAAAATTATTACATTTCAGGTTTTTTCAGTAAGTTATTTCAAATACATATACAGATACATAATACAAACAGTAACGTATAGCCACCTATGCTGGCGAGCACTCAGGCTAGCACTTGAGGTCTGACTCCCCATGTCTGTGCTTTCTTAATCTTCCTCTTAGGGACAGAAGTTTTTGTTCCCCTCATTCCATTACTGTTGTGTGTAGGACACTAGTGAGGGGGAGTTGTCGTGATACGGGGGCACCATAGTCGTATGTATAGGGTGCCAGCCTCTGTTGAAAGGAAGGATAAGAGGGCTAGGATAGCAGCTACCCTGTATACGTGGCCATACGTTACTGTGTGCATCTTTTATGTTTTTGTGTTGTATGTCAATCATGATTTTCTATTGAAATAACTTAATAAAATTATTACTTTTACAGGGGGCTTTGTATCGTTTTGGACATCACTTATATGCATATTTGATTTGGTGGTTGATGGAAACATTGTATAAGGGATGAGGATTAGGGCAGATTTCACAGAGAATCCGCATTAGAAGAAGAAAAAAAAAAAACACAGGTCACTTTTTAATCCAAAACCTCATTGGGTAAAACCAGAACGCACAATTCCTGTGTAGAGGCAGACTGTGACTCCATTATGAGGGTTCACTCACATCTTCATATATAACATCACCCAGATTCTCAGCCAGAACAGCTGCCGAGTGTCACACTCACATATGTGGACACCAGGTGAGGAAAAACCGCCTGACACTCGCCAAGATCTGTGGCTGAGAATCTGGGTGATTTTATATATTCACACACCCTAAGAAATAAAAACTGCATTACCCAAAAACTGTGAACCCAACAGATCATCTGTGGATGTCTAAAATGGACAAAGAGACTCCGTCAGGCTTAATCAGAATCCTGGTTTTAGGGGACTGAAACGGCAACATCCGAGAGCAATGTGGGAGTGTGAACCAAGCCTTAACACTTCCAGGCCTCTTGCTGCAATTAAAAGATATCAAAACCTTGGATATTGAACAAAGATGCCAGCGGAGCAGAAAAGCTAATAGCAGCCTGACAATTTATATAACGAGACAGAGATGGTTCACACAGTTTATTATTATCAGGCTGTCCACATATACAATCTCTGATGGCAGTGCGTAACATAGAGATACTGCTAGGTACAAAGCTGGATACAATCCTGTGTATGCAAGAACAGCAGCAGAGGAGGCGCAGGGGATGTTGTGCAGCCTCAATGCATCAGAATCCTGCTCGCCCCCTACTGTCAGGAAAGAGGCATTACACATGCTCCATTGTGTAACCATACAATGCCCTCACTAAGAGCAAACCTTTGTGCTTGACTTATAGCATAGGATAATAAAAAAATTGGAGAATAGGGAGTATCATGCAAAAGTAAATAACAACATAACTAACACATAAAAGGACGGTATCAAGCCAAGTAGTGGTGACGTATTGAAAACCTGTAGACGATTGCAATAAAATAGGTATATAAATGTACAATTCTTGCTCAAAGACCTACAATGGGGTGCAGTAAGTAGTGTATACAATCCAACATATCAAAAATGTGGACTTAATTCTGTCATGGTAATAGTATATAGAAATCCAATGTATATATTCTCCTGCCATATTAAAGTTTAGAAATGACAAGACCTAGAATCCGAATAACGCTGCAATATCCCTTAATAAAGAGCAAGTGCTGATCACATACTATATAATTGTGAGAATGTGCAGGATATGCAGCTGGTAACAAGCACAGAATGCATCAGTGCTGTCAGATACATAGAGGTTTGTAACATACCCATAGTAAAGAGTAGTAACGGGACAATTAGTCACTACAGATTGCGGAAGGAATAAGACCCTGATGTACATTTCACTTTCGGTGCATGGTGGCTTACAGCTTCTTCAGGGGAAGACAACTCTAATACTCCTGGTGGTCTAGGGGGATTAAATAGGACACCGCACCTAACTGCTTCCAGTGTCTGCCCAATCCCACAGCCGCTCTATGCAGTGCGCGCCTGTGAGTGCTCATCACCTGGAAGTGGCCGGCCAGCCGTCATGCTGTCATCACGCATCACCATAGCTCCCGCGCATGCGCAGACCACAACACTGACACCAGTCAGTCCATCATTGTTTGCACTCAAGTCTTTTTAACTTTCCTTCTCTCTTTCGTGTGAAAATTTCATATTTAGTAATGTTAAGTGTTTGTTCCATTCCGACTGTACCCTGACTCGTTACTTTTTGGTATTCTCTGCCTTGGACATATTGCATGTTTTCTAATAATGGATACTGGACAGCATGTTGGAGTATGATGTATTCACATTGTTATGTTATGGGTGTTTTATCTGCATATTACATTTTTGTAATTATGAACTACAGTATTTTCTTTTCATTTGTCTTTACTTTTCTTGCAGTCCTTGCACACCCCTGGTCTATTTACTATTGGAATATTGCCAGCACTTAATCTTCCTCCTGCTGTGCATGCCCTGTGTTTGTTTTGCCCGCCCTGGAGATGGAATGACTGGTGGCAGTGTTGTGTGCTGCGCATGCGCGGGAGCTATGACCGCATAATGGCCGGCGGCCGGGCACTTTTGGGTGGCGGAGCACACACAGATCAGAGCGACTGCATGATTGGGCAGACAGTGGAAGCAATTAGATGCAGTGTTCTATTTAACCCCCTAGACCACTAGGTGTAATTGTCCCTTTACTATGGGTATGTTACAAACTTCTATGTTATCTGACAGTACTGATGCATTCTGTGCATGTTACCAGCTGCATATCCTGCACATTCTCACAATTATTTTATAGTATGTGATCAGCACTTGCTCTTTATTAAGGGATATTGCAGCGTTATTTGGATTCTAGGTCTTGGCATTTGAAAACTTTAATGTGGCTGGAAAATATATACATTGAATTTCTATATACTATTACCATGACAGAGGTAAGTCCACATTTTTGATTTGTTGGATTGTATACACTACTGCACCCCATTGTGGGTCTTTGAGCAATAATTGTACATTTATATACCTGTATAATTGCAATCGACTACGGGTTTTCAATATGTCACCACTACTTGGCTTTAGAACATCCTTTTATGTGTAATTAGAGTTATAATGCATGATAATAAAACTGGAGAATAGGGAGTAAGTAGAAGGAGTATGTACTTAGGGTGCTTTCACACAGCGATTTTCTGTGATCCGTGGCTGTCCGTTGTAAAACTGACAGCCACGGATCAGATTTTGGCCCCATGTTATCCTATGGGCACGGATCACATCGGATTTGGCCTTATTTGCATCCGATTTTTGTCGGATCCGATCCTGGCCGATTTTTTTCTGTGCCCAAAATCGCAGCCTGCTGCGATTTTTGGCACAGCGGGTCAGATCGGACCGAATTGGATCCGACCTGATCCGCGCCAAATAACATGGGGCCTATACAGCGCGGATCCGAGGAAACAGCTGATGTCTCCTCGGACCCGATGTTAGTGTACTGAGCATGCTCAGTACATTAAAATCGCTCTGTGCCATCTAATATCACTTCTGCAATGTATATTCATACATTGCAGAAGTGATATCCAGTTAAATGAAAGGGTTAAAAATAAAAAAATCATTATCCTCACCTCTCCATGATCCAGCGATGCCTCCAGCACTCTGTGCTTCTAGGACCTGGCCTGACGTCACAGTTGAGTCACATGACCGGTTACTACGGTAACCGGTCATGTGACTGTGACATCACGCCAGGTCCTGTTGATCAGAAGAAGAAGCTGGAAGCACCGCGAGTGCCGTGGAGAGGTGAGAATGAAGATTTTTTTATTTTTTAAGCTCTGCAAAGAGGGGGACAACAGGAGGACAAAGAGGGGAGACAGAGGGGACCAACAGGAGGACAAAGAGGGGACCAACAGGAAGACAAAGAGGGGGCCAACAGGAGGACAAAGAGGGACAAAGGGGGAGAAAGAGGGGGACAATGAGGGGGACAAAGAGGGGGAGAAAGAGGGGGACAAAGAGGGGACCAACAGGAGGACAAAGAGGGGACCAACAGGAGGACAAAGAGGGGACCAACAGGAGGACAAAGAGGGGGACAAAGAGGGGGACAAAGAGGGGGACAAAGAGGGGACAAAGAGGGGGACAAAGAGGGGGACGAAGAGGGGACAAAGAGGGGGACAAAGAGGGGGACAAAGAGGGGGACAAAGAGGGGGACAAAGAGGGGGACAAAGAGGGGGACAAAGAGGGGAGACAGAGGAGAAAGGTGACAGGAGGAGCAGGGAGAGGAGGAGAGGATCCAAACTGATGCTGCAAAATATCGGGATCGGGTGCCTATTTGGCATCCGATTGCAGTCATCAGTTTGGATCCGTTGCTGTCCGAGGGGTGCAGCAAAAAGTCTGATCCCCTCGGACAGCACAAAAACGCTGTGTGAAAGCAGCCTTACTTATAACTTCCCCGGGCCGTATATTATGCGGTGGGTAACGTTTCACTTAAATATTATGCCTACATGGATTTTTGTTCTAATGATCACAACAATATGAACTACGGGACATAACCAGTGACATTACAAAGCTATACTAAGATTTGGGTTACTATGGGTAAGTTTTTCTTGTGAATTAAACAATCTATTATATAATCACGAATGGGATTTTGCCCCTTTTGAGACCGCTCTCGCTGCGAGTCAGCGTGTCATGTGGATACGAACGAAGCATTGGCCGCGCAGCGGCCATTGCGAGCAGCTCTAAGGCGACTCGCTATGCCCGCGCAGCGGGCATGGCGAGTCGCCTTAGCAGCGCGAAGCATTGGCCGCGAAGCGCCAATTGCGAGTCAGAGACTCGCTCTGCTAGAATCCCGATGCATTGTGCATCGGGCACCCATCTAGTTTGGAAAATAAATGCAAACTACATATACTTGTAAAATTCTATTTAAGACATGAACTCTATTCTGGAAATATCCCTTTAACAGCGCTTTATTAATAAGCTACCATTAAAAGCAATCTTTCACAAGGTTTTTAGCTATGTATTCTGAGAGCAGCATAATATAGGGGCTGAGACTCTAATTCCAGTGATGTGTCATTATCTGGGCTGAGTTCTGTCTTTCTGATACAATCAGTTTTCTCTGCTGCTGAGTAGCAATGCTCAGAATGCTGAGCCCTGTATAACCCCATTCACACCACTTGATTGGCAGCTTTCTATGTAAACTGTACATTGACGAAAGCTGCTGATCAGTATTGGGTTGGGAATATACAGAGTAGTTGAGTAGAAGGTATGAGACACCTAGTCTGGTGGTGATATCTCCTGCTGATAATACATTGATTTAATTGCAAAGCAACACACAGTGACACGTCGCTGGAATCGGGGTCTTAGCTCCTACATCATGCTGTTCTCAGACTACATAGCAAAAACCTGCTGAAGATTCCCTTAAGGCCTGGTACCTAAAACAAAGAAGAGATGGATTACCTAATTTATACTTACACATACAGTATATACCATTATATTTGACACATACCAACCACCCCAATAATGGTAGTTGGTAACAGTGGTTTCAGGCAGTACAATTGGTCAGAAATGACATGAAAGCAATGCCGAAGTCAGAACATGACTGTGATAGCAGCATGGAGGGCCATGTACTGACCACCTGAGGTCCAGGTCTACACCACATAGGGTCACATTACCTCTTCAGACATCCAGCTGATTTCCTTCCCTCCGTATTGAATGGAGGCTTTAGGTATCCCTTAAAATACAATGGTACTAGCTCATGAAAGGTAGACAAGCAGTCCTAATGGGAGAGGATGAGAAACACATGAAATACTCTGTACAAAGACATTACAAAATATATATTTCATACGCTACTTAGGAATCACCCACATTGACAGTGATTTCTATGGTCTAACCATGTATTTATCATAGCCAAACATTTTTTCGTTCATCAGGGGATCCCCAGCTTGTTTACACAGTAAGATGATCATTAAACGAGAACTTTTAACAATGCTCATTAAGTGTATATCTTGTGTCCGTATCTGTATGAGCGTCTTTATCTCAATAAAAGTACAAAGAAACATCCATGTAGGCTATGTTTTGTACATCTGGCAATAAGTTTCTCTACAACACCAAAATTCAAGCCATAGATCAGTTCTAAAGCATTTAAGAAGAAATATATGTCCCTCACCGCTGCTCCATGTCACAGATGTAGGTGAACCACTTCAGGCCGGCCGCCACATGGGTAATCTCATCTGTGTAAATGACTTCCAACACCTGAGCTGAACTTTTATCTCCTGCGCCAAAAATCTTGCAGAGTCTGAGGGTGAACATCTAGACCTCTTTAAACAAAAAGAAGAAAAAAAATGTTATTACATGGTAACATACACGAGCAGCGCAGAGGCCACGTGTGCATGGTGGGAACTGGACAAATCCAGCAGTCATGTTTGGTCCAGCTATAGGCAATTCACATTCTCTGGTGTTTTGATGACTTATAGAAGTTGTCCACTACTTTAACATTGATTGCCTATCCTTAAGGCCCCGTTACACGGTACGATATTGTGAACGATATCAATGAAACGTCACGGGTTTGGAGTTGTTCAAACGACATCGTTGCGTGTGACACAGAGATACGACTACGATAAATCGTTGGATCCCTGATTGCAGATTTGAGAACATGTTCTCAAATCAACAAAAAGGAGAAAAAAAAAAACACACTCACCAGTCATCAATGCGTGTCAGGAAGTTTTATTCCAGTTTTATTCAGCGCGAAACGGTGTGGGGTCGTCCTTCACTGCACCCCTTCCCTCCTGCATTATGTACACGTAATCTGGAATAAAACTTCCTGACACGCATCGATGACTGGGGAGTGCGTTTTTTTCTCCTTTTTGTTGCTATATACTGTGATTCAAGCCTGCACCACTCGTCCAGACATGCTTGCCTAACAACCACACGTGCATTAATTACCCCCTGAAGAGTGTTAGTTGCCCGGCTTTTTTCTATTATGTTCTCAAATCAGATGATGTACGATCAGCCAACCTGCTGCATCATTGTGTTTGACACCGCAATAACGATGTCGTTAGCGACTTCGCCTATTTACAACAGTGAACAAGTATCATTCGCTGGGTTGTGCGAACGATAGCTGCTCGCTACAACGTAGACCGTTAATGATATCGTTACAACACTGAAGCGTGTAACGGTACATTTTGGATAGGTCATCAATGTCTGATCAATGGGATTGCACTACCCAGTACCCCCGCTGATCAGCTGATCCCAATGTCAGCAACTGAACTACACAGCGCAAGTCCGGAATATTGATCACGGCTGGATACTGCACTTCCAGCCTCTATTGATTTGTGCTGTGCAGCTCCGTAACTGAGAAGTTCTGGCCACTGCCAACACTGGGAACAACTGATCAATGGGGTTGCCAGGTGTTGCACCCCCACCAATCAGAAATTGATGGCCTATCTTAAGGTTAGGCTATCACTATTAAAATATTGGACAACCTCTTTAATAAATATCACAGAAAAAAAGGAACTATACGTATCATTACCTGGTGAAAGTACTAATGCACTGCTAGATGTAGCAAAATCCCCAACCAAAAAAAGGGGGGAGGTAGCATCCTGCAGTCCTTTAGTATTGTGATCCAGTATTGGTAAAGTGTCTGCTTTTTTTCTGGAAAAAATGTATGACTTCACATATGGAGTTTCTTACCTGGCTTCATGGACCATATGTACAATAGCTAACCGCCCTAGTAGGTCATGTGCTGTATCTGAAGCGGACTGCCACAAACCTACAATAAGGAAAGATATTAATGATCATACTGTGCAGAAAATACAGGAACCCTGCAGCAGTGAGCACTTGGTACAGTACACCATGATTATTTATTTTCAGTAGCAAACCCACCATTGTGCACAGGAAGATCTCCAAAATGACTGTCCAGCTCCACAAGCCGCTTCTCCAGCAAACAGTAATGCTGAGAAACACAACAGAGGTCACCTGTGTTACATGGATGTCAATGAAGAACTCTAGCCACAAATGAGAGTCACAAACCTTCGCTTCATCTCCAGCAACTTTTACAAAATCTGAGAAGAAATCTTTTGGAAGTCTCTCCCCGGTCTGCAGATGAAAGGTAGCGAAGCGAGCGATGATGTCCCAGGACAGGTCTATCGCCCACTGCTCGATGTTTGCAAGAGAGTGCAGCAATGCGATTCTGCTGGCCTGGGAGACGAGAACAACTGTTATAAAAATGCCAAAAAGCAGGAGAAATAATGTGATTTATTTCAGTTCGGCATGTAGAAAATAATTAATTTTGCCACAAATAATATGGTGTTCAGGGAAAAGACAACAATCTGGATAATAGGATTAATCTCCTCATCCGTCACGTTTTCTTATGAAGCCTCAGTTGGACGTCCAGCTTTCACATGAATGTTCTAGCTATAAGGAAATTCTGTATCGCAGCTCTCCAGTTTGTAGATAAATAAAGCATTTTTCCCATCTCAAGGGTTTATTTTCATCTGTTAAACTTCGTGTAGTTTCATACTTGCGTATTTTGCAGTCCTTGTCCATCCGTTTTGAAATGGATGAACACTGCTCTGTATTTGGCTCTTATGTTATCCTATGGGCACAGATTGGCTGTCCATGTATCTCCGTTTTGTCATGGATCCATTTCTGTGCATATTTTTCATGCACCGAAAAACGCAAAACGTTGCGTTTTTGGGCTTGCATGAAAAATCTGTGAGATATCAAACAGACATGGATCCGTGACTAAACGTCAAGATTTATAATGGAAGTCTATGGAAAATTGATCAGTTTTCTTGGACTGAGCAAGCTTAGAAGCCAAAAGGAGCCTCCCCACCCCCACCCCTAATACCAGGTGACAGAAAACTGATACGTTATGGTAATGTTGCGTTGCCATCAGTGGCCACCCGTGTACACGGATCCGTATCTGTCCATGACTATCTGTGTGGTTGCATGAATTTCAGCCTTACTGTACAAAATAGATTTCTGACATTAAAAAAATAAATACGGTAAATACATCAGTGACCACTATAGACAACCGTTCTTTTCCGTAACAGCCAGAAGTCTTCCATCTGTGGAGTCTGTCAGTTTCTTAATCTGTTGGCAATGAACATTTTGGGCAGCATCAGCCACAGATCAGAGAGGCGACTGTTTCACTTCACTGTAAATCTCCCGTTTATGAAGGGCCCACAAGTTCTCAATAGGGGTTTAGGTCAGGAGAGGAAGAGGCCATGTCACTATTCATTCATCTTTAAAAGGGGAGAGCTAGGATTTTGTAAAAAAAATAAAATAAAATGTGTCAAAACACTAACTAATAATTGCTAACAATCTGCCCATAGTGCCCAGTGCCACTCATCACGGTCACAGAGGGGTCGTTGACTGGTCCTGCTGGTGATTCAGCTGCTTCTTCTGACGTCGTGTCAACAGAGCGGCAGCTTCTTTTCCGCTCTGCTCTGTCGACAGGGTGTGACTGCCGATGTTATTCTGATTGAAAGCTGGCTTCCTGTTGCCTAACTGAGAAAGCTGGCTGTCAATCAGTATGAAGTCGGCAGTCCTGCCATATCAACAGAGCAAAGCGGAAAAGAAGCTGCCGCTCTGTTGAAATGACATCAGAAGCAGCAGCTGAATCGCTGGCAGGAGCGGCCTGTAACCCCTCTGTGGAAGTGAGGAACGGCGCAGGGGACTAATAGGCAAGTAGTTAGTAACTACCTCCGTGTTAGTGCTTTTAATTTTTACCAAGTTCTTTACTGGCTAAATAAGCAGTGGAGAATTAGTTTCTGGGATGGAGCATTTTCTTGCATAAAAATCTTTCTTGAAAGACACAGACTTTCTCCATTACCATTGCATGAAGAAACAGTCATCTAAAACCTAGAAATAGATTGGGAGTTGATTCTGAGTCCATCTTCAAACTAAAAAGGTCCAAGTAGCTCATCTTTAATAATACAACAATCCGCGCACTAACAGGCAACCCTGGCACACCACCTCCACTAAAGACCTGACACGGGCTTCCAGGGTTGCTGAGCAGAGATGGAAGAAATCTCATTCCACTGAACACTTCACTATGTTCAAGCAGTCAATAACTAACTTCAAGTCCACACTCACTGCCACAAAACAAGCCTACTTCTTATCGCGAATATCCTCCCTGACTCACAATCCCAAACCGCTATTTAAAAATTTAAATTCTCTACTCCGTCTCTTTTGCCTCCTCCCACTCCTCTTATCTTGGCTGAGGACTTTGCTTCCTTCTTCAAATAAAAGATCAACCACATCAGAGGCAGCTTTGACCCACTGTCCCCACAGCGTCTCCTCACAACTGCACTGCCCTCTCCTCCCAAAGGCTGCTTCTCCACTTTGTCAGAAGATCAGCTCTCCTCCCTCCTAACAAAATTACACCTCACCACCAGCACCCTTGACCCGCTGCCATCCCACCTCATTCCCAGCCTTACCTCTGTCTTCATCCCAACCCTAACCCATGTTTTAAACTTATCACTTACTACTGGTGTCTTCCCCTCATCCTTCAAACACATCTTGATCACGCCCATGCTCAAAAAGCCCTCCCTCGACCAATCATCTGTTTCTAACTATCGCCCAATATCACTTCCCCCCTTTGCCTCAAAATTACTGGAACACCACGTCCATTTTGAACTGTCCTCCCTCCTTGATCGCTTGCAATCTGGCTTCCAACCACATCACTCCACTGAAACAGCCTTAACCAAAGTTACCAACGACCTACTAACTTCCAAGAGCAAATGACACTACTCTGTACTCCTCCTCCTTGACTCATCTTCCACCTTCAACACTGTTGACCATTCCCTCCTGCTACAGATTCTGGAATCTCTTGGTATCACTGATGTGGCCCTCTCCTGGATCTCCTCATATCCAACGGACCGGACATTCAGCGTCACCCTCTCCCGCACTACCTCCTCACCTTACCCCTTTTCAGTTGGTGTCCCAAAAGCTCAGTTGTCGGACGCCTTCTTTTCTCCATCTACACCCTTGGTTTGGAAAAGCTAATAGAGTCCCTCGGTCTTCAGTATCACCTCTACGATAGCACTCAGATCTATCTCTCCGGACTTGACATCAACTCCTTGCCATTTATAATTCCGCAATGTCTGTCTGCTATCTCATCTTTATTTCCGCTCGCTTTCTGAAACTGAACATGGACAAAACAGAATTCATCATTTTTCCCCAACCCACTCACCCCGCCCTCACCTTTCCATCACTGTCAACGGTTGCTCACTTTCCCCAGTCCCCCACGCTCAGTGCCTCGGGAGAATCCTAGACTCCGCCCTCTCCTTCAAGCCACATATCCAAGCCCTTGCCACCTCGTGCTGTCTCCAACTCAAAATATTTCCCGGATCCGCTCGTTCCTCGACCTTGACACTGCAAAAACACTTGTCCATGCCCTAATCAGTAACAGCTGCCATCTCCCATCTCTAATGGGAAAGTCTTCACCGAATACAGATTTTACTTCACTATTGACAATTTTAATAATGTCTGATCAATTCTGGCCAAGAAAGAAGATTGATTACAAAGTTGCTTATTTTCATGTGTAATATGGATGAAACAGAAATTAAAACCACAGTTACGCTTTAATGTTGTTCTAATCTTTAACCTTCACACATAGGGGTTCATGTGACATCTATCAATCAGAGTATTGCAGATACAGTCAAGTTCTGAGAAACGTAAGATAGATGAAACATCCTTAGTTAAGTGTCTCACCAATGTTCCTCCCTTGCCTCTCTTGATCTGGCCCGGTTGTACTATGGTGAGGTCCTCTTTGCGGCTTGGTTGGACGGGTGGTTCAATGTTTCCAATTTCTGAAATTTTCCCTGAGTTCCACATCTCTTGTACCTGATGGGTCAGTTTAGCCTGGGAAGAATCTCACACTTATGTAAATGCCTCTACACAAAGGCCCCGATTCATTAAGCAGTTTTTGATCAATCTCTGGTATAAAGCTGTCTGAGGTGTCACATCATTTTTTGCACAACTCCTAACTGCACAAAGATTTAGCAACTTTTGTCAGTTTTACTCCAGTCTTGGTCAGGAACCAAAATGTTTTAAGATAAGGTAGTGGAGCATAACCAAGGGGTTGTGGCAAACAAGTTCATCATGCCTTACAAGGGGGCTCACGGCAAAAGAACACTGTGCCAAATTCACTGACATAAGCATGCCTCGTAATGAATTTGGTGCATCTTACTTCAGTGCCCTCGTCTTCAAGACTAGCGTCCATAATGCCAGTTCTAATGAATCAGGGACTCATAGGCCCCCTTTACACTGCGTTATTGAGGATCCGTGTTTATCCGTTTTGAATCAGATAGCCAGGAATCCGTTTTGGCCTCCTATGTATCCCTATGGGCATGGATTGGTCCTACATGGCCATCCGTTTGTGTACGTGTTTTTTTTTTTTTTATGTGCCCAGAATCGGAGACTGCTCTGATTTTGGTCTGCCCTCAAAAAAACCGGACAGAAACAGATCCGTGAAAAAAAAAACAGATCAGTAAAACGGATCCATTTTGCTGTACTGAGCATGCTCAGATGCAAGGTACAGCTCCTCCCTGCCCTCTCTCTTGGTAATGATGATGGATCCGTTAAACAATCTGTGGACATCAGTTGGCATCCTTTGGCACAGATCCGTGCCTGTCCATGTGGTCCTTGAAATTCAAGGATACACACGAATGTGCAGAAAATGCAGTGTGAAGGGGCCATAGACAAAACAAGAAAAAAAAAAAGAAACACTCTAATGCTCACAAGTAGACTGATTGTATCCTGTGGTTTAGAACATGGATTAACCCTATGCAGCCTCACCTTCTCTTCTGGATCTGATGTGCAGAGGATTTTGCTTGCCCAGTAAGTCAAGGAGCATTCGGTATTATGTTTCACTTGTGTGCTCTCAGACACTCCAATGTTTCCTACAAAACATAACTCCTGTATGTCAGAGCTGGATACTGAAACCTAGGCAGGCGGAAACTACAGCTACTAGTGAGCAAAATTAAAGGGAAGTGTCAGCGAATCATTAGAATTGTATCACTGAAACATTTGATAACATTACAGGAGCAGGTGATTGTCACAAGGAATGCACTTATTGGCACTGGATAAAGATTGGTGTTACTGGAAATCTAAGAACATTATAAAGGCCTTTATACACATTGGGGTATGTGCAGACAATCAGTAATAGCAGAATTTTGGACGCAAAATACTGCATTCAACAACACAAGCATAGTGGATGGATTTCTAGAAATCCCATACTCAGTGTGCTTCTCCACGCAGCAGCGTTCTATCAGCTGCAGTGCAGGTTACCGCGCTTCCATATCTCCGCTGCATGTTAATTTCATGCTGCGGAGTCATAATCGATTCACCGAGTGAATGCAGGGAGAAGCTGCCGTGCCCCGAATGCAGATCGTGGGCACATGGCGGCTGCGTTCACCCGTGATTTCCTTCAGGTCAGAAGACATTGCGTCCAGAATGCAGTGCCTCCAAATCGTCTGTACATACCCTAAAGATACCGTTACATGCTTCAATGTTGTTAAGATATCACTAACGATCTTATGGGTGCGCCGTCGTTAGGACATCTTTTTGACATCGTTGGTGAGATGTCACACGTCTAGATATCGTGGACGACGCACCAACGATGTAGCGAGCAGCTATCATTCGCAGGGTTGTGCAAACGATAGCTGCTCACTGAATCGTTGGTGCATCGTCCACGATACTTGTTCACTGTTGTGAATAGGCGAAGTCGTTAACGACATCGTTATCGCGGTGTCACACACCACATTGCAGCAGGTTGGCTGATCTAGGATCGCGTTTGATTTGAGAACATGTTCTCAAATCTGCGATCAACGATCCAACGATTTATCGTAGTCGTATCTCTGTGTAACATGCCACGACGTCCTAACGATGTCGTTGGAACGACTCCAAACCCGTGACGTTTGAGCGATATAGTTCACGATCTCGTACCATGTAACGGGGCCTTAAGACTAAACTTGGCTAAATCCACCAATTTCACCAGGATCGGCTGACTGTGTAATGTGTATAAGAGCCTCGCAATTGCCATGACAGATCAGGGAGAATCAAGTCAGATTTTCGATGACCAATCCTTTTGTTCTGTGAGAGATAAGCATCTACTAGAGGAGTCTGCCCACAGCTCTCACAGAACATGGGAGCGCACAGCCAAGCCGGGTATTCCTGTGTATGGGAAAATTTGAGCAGGATTGGCCAATCCATAAGCTAAGTATCTCTCTTTACTTAAATATTTCTATAGCAGAAATGCAATGCCCAAGTCTACTTATTCAAGTTTACATTCGCTACATATTTATCTTTTTTTCAAATATTGCAGTAATACAGTGCCTAAGTATTCTTATTTAACTTTAGTATCATTGAATGTTGCTGGATAACCATCCGTAGAGTCTAAGGAAAGCCATCAACCAAATTGTTTGACCAACAGCTATAGGAGGGACTAAAAGGACCATTCATATTAATAAAGGTTTATAATGTGGGGTCAGGAAACCACAGTCCTGCTTCCCCTGCCCCTATACAGAGTGAATGACAGATTCTCGTATATATTTTGTATGCAGGGAGAGCTGTCAACCAATCCTGAACAAAATAAAGAACTACTGGACATATCCAAGCCCAGATCTCCTATGCCTTCCTATCTGGAGGAGAGGATGGATGGCAAAAGATACAGTTTCAAGATCCCTAAATAAAATATAAAGGTCATACCTGGCTGCTCAAAATGAGTTTTCTTCCAAGGGGTTAGGGATAGCGCATTCTGCGTCTGGATGTAAACTTTCCCTTCACAAACCTTCACTTCATACACTTGGTTCTAGAAACACAAATCAGTCAAAGTAAAACACAGGCTACCCACACGACTAAACTATCCTCAATTGGAAAAGGCTACAGTTATAACTTAGCTCCTCTCCACTAATCATTAGAACAGGGGTCTTAACCCCCACTTTCTCCTCACTGTGATTGAGACTGAAGCATGTATGTTAATGACCACACCACTCTATTCAGCATCTATTGGATAAGCGGTGATAACTGAGGGCAGTGAGAGTTCTGTAGACATGAAGAGGCAGCAGCTCTCATAAGACTATGCCACTCCTTTTAAACACAAGGGGTCCCAGCAGTAGGGCCCTCAATGGTCAGACATTTATCACTATTTTTTAAAGTGTAACCCCCATTTAAATTTGTATTTAATAATATTGTAGAGCAAGTGATTATAATAAACTTTCAAATTTACTTCATAAGTAAAATCTGGAAGAAAACATTTCAAAAACCTTCAAGAAGAAGTCCTCACTAGGCTGTTTCTAAACCTGACATATGCTGGTTGTCAGGGAGATCAGGGGTGATCACTGGCAATTCCTGAATTTGGCGATGTGGAAACCACATCCCAATAGCGTAGTGGCGTGTGACTGGGCGATTCTACGGTGAAAAATCACCGGTGGAGCGTCGCTGGATTGCCCTGCACTGCAGTGAAATCAGGCGATATCCACCAGGCGATTTCAGCGGATCATGCCGTGTCACAGGGCGATAGCGTCGTACACAGCGATCCTGAAATAAATCCAGTAGGCGATGTTGGATGTTGTTTTTTTTCACGCCGCATCTGCGGCGATTGGTGGGTGTTACTGAGTTCCAATTGGCTGGCCGTGTCTGAGGCGCCTTATTTGATGACCCGTTCGTTCACGCAAGGCTGACCAATGGGAACGCAGTTCCGTCCACCAATCGCAGTGATAGGGGTGCGGTGAAACATACTCTTGCACACCCCTATCAAAACAGATTGCCCACATTGTTGCTACGATTGTGGCGTGTGACGCGGCGATGTGTGAAGGGATGATCGCTTCCGGTCTTCTGCAGGCGATTTCCGGAACGCAGGATCGCTGAAGATCGCACGCTAGATAGCTTTGTGTGACAGTTTCACAGCGATCAGAAAAAAGTGCCCGAAACGTGCACGCTCACATCAAATCGCCAACGATATGGATGCCATTTGGCGGCGTATGACGGTACCTTAAGAGAATAAAAAAACGTGTACTAGTGATCGGGATTAAGGAAGATGAATGCTCAATGTTTAGAAAAAAGAAGATTTTTGTGTACTCACCGTAAAATCCTTTTCTCTTAGCCTCTAATTGGGGGACACAGACCGTGGGTGTTATGCTGCTGTCCACTAGGAGGCGACACTAGGCAGAATCTGCAAAAGAGTTAAGTGGCTCCTCCTCTGCAGTATACACCCCTGGAGCAGGCATTGCCTCATCAGTTTTGTGCTAAAGCAGTAGGAGAGTTAACAGATAACAACAGTAAAAACAGATATAGCTAACAAGGTAACAACAGTGTTTAAACATGTAAGAGTTAGCAGAGTAAAATTAGTACATAAGTCCTGCAACTAGGCAGGCATATGTGTAAATCGTGAAGATATAACGGAGTAATAATCGTATAACGAGTCCTGTAACTAAACAGGCTAACAGTACTGCAAGGCCTGTAACCGAACAGGCAGACGCCTAAACAATAAACAGTTAGAGTGATAATAGGGAAACACGTGTAAACATGTTAATCATGTAACAGCTGAGAAGCTCTATAAGAACTATAGAAAAGGCCCATAAGGGCAATAGCGTGGGTGCTGTGTCCCCAATTAGAGGCTAAGAGAAAAGGATTTTACGGTGAGTACACAAAAATCTTCTTTTCTCCTTCGCCTCATTGGGGGACACAGACCGTGGGACGTCCCAAAGCAGTCCCTGGGTGGGAAGAAACAATGGAACTAATAACGCTGAACCTGGTCAGGGAAGAACCATGCACTGACAGGCGGGCTGCTGTCACCTGGAAAGCGTATCTACCTGGACCTGCATGTGCTGAGGACTGAGCGCAAGCACTGTAGTGGCTTACAGATGTGTGGACTGGCCACTTGGCTGCCTACACTCTTTCTGCGTAGACACCTGGTGCTGAACGGTCCAGGAGACCCCCACGCCCCTAGTAGAATGTGGCTTGACCCTGCCGGAAGGCATGAGGTTTGATGGTATAAGCGTCTTGTATGGTTAGACAAATCCCCGTGGTTAGGGAAACTTTAGAGACTAACATGACTATTCCTGCCCTCTGGAAGAAGGAAGAGAAAGATCCGATCTCTTCGAAGAGCACTGTGTCGGATACCGAGATGCATAAGGTCCAGACAAGATGCTGCATATGTAGGTTCATAGCGGCTGGATAGCCTGAAGTCAGGTGCAGCGAACACCGAGAGATGTCTTCATGTAGGTGGAAGGATTATACTGCCTTAGAAAAAAAGGATGGAACCAGCCATAGGGCAATCTTGTTCAGGTGGTAACTTTGAAATAGTTCACAGAATTATTGTTTTATAGTTATATTAATTTTATGTAAATAAACACAATAACTATGTTTTTTGTAGTTGTATTTTAATAAATCTTTTTTAAAAATCCTGTGTGGATTGGTGAAAACAGTGATGGTGTTTTACAACGTGTATCCCACCCCCCAAAAAAACTAACATAAGACAAACAAAGTCTATACAGATATGAACCTCAGTTGGTTCTATGGGTGAAGAACACACTAGTCCTAACCTTATTGTCTGGGTCTTAAGGGAAGAATCCACCGGGAAACAATCCGTTTCCAATGGGAATTCAGACCTATTGACCCATAGATGTCTGGTCAAGTCTCGTTGTTATTGGGTGTTGTCCCAATTAACCCTTGTGTATCTGTCACCTTTATACCAGTCAAAGGTCCTATGATCATATAGGTCCAGTATACATCAGTTTCTGACCCTGAATGTGTCAGTATAGTACCCCGCCCGACGCGTTTCGCCTCTCCAAATCACATGAGAGGCTCATCAGGGGCTTTGAAGATGAAAGAGTGATGTATGGATCACTCTAGTTATATGTGATCCAAAATCATCTGATGTTCAGATATATAGGCTGAGGATTGGAACGGGATTTTCAGGAACCGTCCTCTGAGGAAGATAAACCTTGTCAAAGGATACTGTTGGATAAGAGAGGAGACACTTATATGTAGTAATTGAAAAATATTCAGATGTTCTCCTCCACCATATCCCATAAATACCCACTATGATCGTGAGATTTACAATAATATTTAGTGCACCCTTCTTAGTGTGGTGCTCATTCTAAATGGTCAATCACATACCGGGTATGGTTATTATTCTTGGATGTCTCAGTTGCAGTCCAAGTTTTTGGTCCGGTCTTTTATAAGGTTCTATTGTTTAGTACACAAAAAATCAGATATAGCTTATTAATGACCCATCAAAAAGTGGGATTTGGTACTCATTCATTTAGCAACCTACCCTCTTAGTAGTTTGCAGTCTATTCCCGTGATTATTCAGGTGATCTTTTATGGAGGATCCCTTTGAAAATCCCTTCCTTTAGGGAGAAAAGGTGGCGTCATTGTATATACAGGTAACACACTTTTTGCAGTTAATTTATTATTCTGGGACCAACCTGCACTAAAAACAGCAGTGCCTTCTGCTTGGTTGGATAATTACGGTGCCAGTCTTTGTTATGGGGCATCAATCCTCATCTGTTAAAAAATCATAACCATAATCTCAAATTCTCAAATATGCAGTTACACCTTTTTCCTTTCCCATCATATATACAGTGCCTACAAGTAGTCTTCAACCCCCTGCAGATTTAGGTGGTTTGATAAGATGCCAATAAGTTAGAGCCTTCAAACTGCAAACGAGAGTAGGATTTATTAACAGAAGCATAAATCTTACAAACCAAAAAGTTATGTTGCTCAGTTGAATTTTTATAAATTTTAAACATAAAAGTGTGGGTCAATTATTATTCAACCCCTATGTTTAATATTTTGTGGAATAACCCTTGTTTGCAATTACAGCTAATAATCGTCTTTTATAAGACCTGATCAGGCCGGCACAGGTCTCTGGAGTTATCTTGGCCCACTCCTCCATGCAGATCTTCTCCAAGTTATCTAGGTTCTTTGGGTGTCTCATGTGGACTTTAATCTTGAGCTCCTTCCACAAGTTTTCAATTGGGTTAAGGTCAGGAGACTGACTAGGCCACTCCATCACCTTGATTTTTTCCCTCTTGAACCAGGCCTTGGTTTTCTTGGCTGTGTGCTTTGGGTCGTTGTCTTGTTGGAAGATGAAATTACGACCCATCTTAAGATCCTTGATGGAGGAGCGGAGGTTCTTGGCCAAAATCTCCAGGTAGGCCGTGCTATCCATCTTCCCATGGATGCGGACCAGATGGCCAGGCCCCTTGGCTGAGAAACAGCCCCACAGCATGATGCTGCCACCACCATGCTTGACTGTAGGGATAGTATTCTTGGGGTCGTATGCAGTGCCATCCAGCCTCCAAACGTCACGTGTGTGGTTGGCACCAAAGATCTCGATCTTGGTCTCATCAGACCATAGAACCTTGAAACAGTCTGTCTCAGAGTCCTCCAAGTGATCATGAGCAAACTGTAGACGAGCCTTGACATGACGCTTTGAAAGTAAAGGAACCTTACGGGCTCGTCTGGAACGGAGACCATTGCGGTGGAGTACGTTACTTATGGTATTGACTGAAACCAATGTCCCCACTGCCATGAGATCTTCCCGGAGCTCCTTCCTTGTTGTCCTTGGGTTAGCCTTGACTCTTCGGACAAGCCTGGCCTCGGCACGGGAGGAAACTTTCAAAGGCTGTCCAGGCCGTGGAAGGCTAACAGTAGTTTCATAAGCCTTCCACTTCCGGATGATGCTCCCAACAGTGGAGACAGGTAGGCCCAACTCCTTGGAAAGGGTTTTGTACCCCTTGCCAGCCTTGTGACCCTCCACGATCTTGTCTCTGATGGCCTTGGAATGCTCCTTTGTCTTTCCCATGTTGACCATGTATGAGTGCTGTTCACAAGTTTGGGGAGGGTCTTAAATAGTCAGAAAAGGCTGGCAAAAGAGATAATTAATCCACACATGTGAAGCTCATTGTTATTTGTGCCTGAACTACTTCTTAATACTTTAGGGGGACCAAACAGAATTCTGGTGGTTTGAGGGGTTGAATAATAAATGACCCTCTGAATTAACTTTTAACGCTTTAAAAAAAAAACAAACAATTTTTTGTGGCACTGCATTTCCCACTTCCAGGCTGATCTACAGTCCAAATGTCACAATGCCAAGTTAATTCCGCATGTGTCAACCAGCTAAATCTGCAGGGGGTTGAATACTACTTGTAGGCACTGTATGTAGGTTTATTTGTACCTGTATTTTTAATATGGCGCTTTCTGGTCTTATCTGTAGTGGATTACAGTTGAAATAGTGTTTTGTTCCACTCAGAACTAATGGAGCCAGAACAGCTAATCGTCTCAGGAGCCTGTAAAAAATATATGAAGACAAAGAGAAGATAGGGGGCGCAATGGTGCGATATCCACATGTGATTTACAGGGGTAATTATATGCCGTAGTTACTAACCTATGTTAGTTGCGCTACCCATGCACAACTATGGTGAAAGCCTGATGGTTTAACGGTCCTCTCCTGACCCGGGTATTTACATGCGGCGGCAATGAGCTGCGGCTCCGGACAGTCGCAGCGTCCTCGCTCACCTCGTGTAGTTTTCCGGACTCCGCCCCCTCGCGTCCACGTGACCGAACGCAATAACGCGGAAGGTCCTCAAATCCTCTATGTAAAGACGTTGCCTCGGCAACCGAAGGTCCTTTAGCTACAACGAGCAGCGCCTGCCGTGTCCTCCAGGGAGATATAGGATATAAAACAGTTACCACGGTCTGGTGGGCGCTCTAAAGTAGATCCAGGATCCCGTGGTCAGGTCCCACCAACCACATCAGGTGGAGGCCTCTTCCGCCTCCCGTCATGGATCAGCTGTCCACGGTATCACCCAACCCCGGCACTCACCTCCACTCAGAACCAATGGAGCCAGAACAGCTAATCGTCTCAGGAGCCTGTAAAAAATATATGACAGTGGTGCCCATCAGGATTTCTTTAAAGGGGGAATGTCTCCTTATTACTTCATAAACCCTTTTTCCCTTTGAAGACCCTTTCATAAACTGTACTTATCTAGATTTCATAGAGATAGTTAGATTAACCCTTATAACCTTTAGAAAGGTCCTTATCAAAGCAATTTTCAGTGTTTGATTTCATATCTATACAATGTGAGCTTTACTAACAGTTTGCTGTCCATAGGGGAACTCACTAAAGTTCTAATGACCCCATCATATGGAATGGACAATGTCACCATATGTTCAACAGACAGTTCCTACCTCAAATGCAGCCTGGCGCGCACATCATGTTCAGAGCCGCCGGCTGCTGTGAGGACTAAATAGTAAAGCCTTAATGCACGCCCTCCATCGTTCCTAGTTGCCGCCCACAGGATGTGGTTGGCAGTTAGCACTAGCGTGCGTTCCACGTCTGGAATGCGGAAGCACACGCCGCCATGCGTCAGCTGTGCGCCTCCGGTCCCGCGGTCTCCATAGAGACGCGTCCTGTTTAGTGCGCATGCGCGGACCGTGTGTTTTCAGTCTCGGGCTGCACAAGCGTCTCTGTGGATATACATCATGTTTGATGTGCTCTAGGAAGCTGATGGTGTACAGATATGCTAAGTAGTTCCCAAGGATTTGTTTATTATAGTTAAGAATTGGAATCTTCCTGATTAAATCCTCTGGGCTTAGGTATGTGGAGGGAGATATCAAGAGCTTTTTTTGGGGGGTGGGATACACGTTGTAAAACACCAGCACTGTTTTCACCAATCCACACAGGATTTTTAAAAAAGATTTATTAAAATACAACTACAAAAAACATAGTTATTGTGTTTATTTACAATTTTGTTCAGGTTGAAGACCAGAAAAGATGGATCTCTTAGGGCGATGTAAGGACCACTAACTCTGCAGGTAAAAGTATTTGCCACGGAAACCTACCACTGTTTGGATGGGAATATTAAGGGTAATATCCCATAGAGGCTGAAAAAGGTGATTCTTGTAGGGCCGTGAGATCGATTCAGATCCCACGGGAGTAGCCGTGTTGTATGGGGAACATAAACGGCAGAACCATTGAAAAAAGGGTTCCTCTAGAAGTTTGGTGGCAATTTTTCTTTTTTTTTTTGAAGGTGGAATGGACTTCAACATGCTGTGTGAGGGACCTTAATGACGGACCTGAGTCTAGGTCTGAAAGTAAGAGACAGAGGTCTTGGCATGAAATAGGGCCAAGGGGAATGACATCTAGAGGAGTCCTAGGCATAAAGAAAAAAACAAAACTAATACACGTGTGATGGCACATCGTCGATAAGGCTGGTTCCCTTGCTGTGACTATGGTCGCTACCATATCCTGGGAAAAAACTCTTGGGAAAAATTCCCTAAGATCAGAGTTGATGACTTCTGAGGGAGAACTGGCCCTGGGAGAGCAAGTATGGACTATCTGTTGTAGACTTGTGGAGATTAATCTGCCAACCGAGTCTTTGAACGTATACAGTGAAAGCGACACTGTGTTAGTAGCCCCTGAAAATCATGCAGTAGTGGTTAAGTTTTTTTCGGATAGGGAAAACGTCTAGAATGCAGTATAGACCTGGCCAACTTCAGCCTGGGAAAAAACCTCATCTTTATGCGCTTCAGGCCTTACGGTATCTTTAGGACACCCGAGTCGAGAAGGGACTGACTATGAAGAAGGTTTGGGCCACAGCCATACAGGGGACCGGAGGGCCACTCCATTGGGTTAATGCGGTCGGAAGTCTGCGGTGTCCTTTTTCGGAGCAGGCTGTGCAGAGTGCTTGCACGTGTTATCTCAACCCAAATACCTAATATAGGTGCAGTGAGGAGATTGGCAGCTGCACTCATGTTCCACGTTCTGCGAACAAGAGTTTTGTCTTTGTAGGCTGGGGAGGGAGGCCGGGTAGGCCTTGTGCAGTCGCAGATTCAACCGGAGTACCCAACAGTGGCATGTTGAGGAAGGAATATGGCATATACAAATCTTGGCTGCAGCCCAGCACTCGCAACAGTGGGGAACTGAGTACGAAGTATGCTATGGGTCGTAGATTCCAGAGACCATTAGCTGAATTATCCGTGCAGCTGTGGATCACGGTGTTCCAGTCTGCATCTTGTGAGACTTGACTGTCATCTCCGCCAACCAGAACTCCAGCTGTAGGGTCTGGAGAGGATTGGCGAACAGTCCCGAGAAGCCTTAGATTTGTCGGGTAATTGAGGTTACGTCAACTTCAACTGAGCTGTCCAACCGTGAGGGGCCGAGAAAGGAACCCAACAGTTAAACTCGTAGTGAGTCCACTGTGTGGGTGCCAGGGAAAGTTAGTGTTGGACGAGTACTTGAGACGTTTGAGTAGCAACTGAGCTACACCAACTTTGGGGGAGCGAGGAAAGGGCATGTCGGTGTTTCACTGCAACCTAGCTCCCGAACAATGGGAAGGTGAGGCGAGTGTCAGGCAAGGGTGAGTTATCTGAATTGCAACCGAGCTCCGCCGTTATGGGGGAATCGAGGAATGAGAATGTCGGGGAGTCTGAGGCATCGGAACTTCAACCCAGCTCCCCCAACAATGGGGGGGGGGCGGGAAAGAAGAATGTCGGTCCATCTAGAGCAGTGGTTCTTAACCAGGGTCGAACCCCAGGGGTACGATGTGTCGGTCTCTTGGTTTCGGCTGAGCCTCTAGGTGGGTTGTGTACCTCAAACAAGGTTAAGATCACTGATCCAGAGGTATCTTAATTCCAACCCAGGTCCCTTCTATGGGGGTCTAATGTGCTAAGGATCAGTGGTGGGACCAGTGGTGGGTCCCTGTACAGCGCTTGAGGTCCCAGCCTGGCAGAGAGAGCACAACAGCCAGTTAAGAACGCTCCGCAGCAACATAGGAAATAAACGGGAGAGGATTGAATTGCCTCCTGTTGTAAAAAGCACAGCGTAGATGGAACATGCTCTGCGATGTTCTGTACCGCTTGTGAGGAGTATAGCGTCAGCGCTCTGCAGCCATGTATGACAAACTGGAAGGGATTGAAGTGCCTTCTGTTCTAGAGCACAGCGTAGAGGGAACATGCTTTGCCAGTTCCATACTGCCTGTGATGAATATTGCACCAGCACTCCGCATGTATGACCTAAACAGCAAAGGGTTAAGGTGCTTTCTGGTGTAGAGCACAGCGTAGGTGAAAACATGCTATGCAGTGTACTTATTGCTATAAGTGGTCCTCTGGTTGCAGTACAGTAGGAAAAAACATGATCATTGTACTTGTATGAATAAAGTGGCAGTCTCATCCTGCTATGCCATGCAGGGAGGCCCTTTGTGTGAGGGCTGTCATGGCAACTGTGGAGAAGGGGATGGGCGGGCCAGTCAAAAACGCAGGCCAGCTAGGGAAAAAGGCGCGCAAGATGCAGTCAGGGAAGCCTGACCCGCCCCCTTTGTGATGCAGCCGGGGCGGAGACGACCCGCGCTGACATCAGCAGAAGGGCGGGCGGTAGGCGGGGAGGGGCGGCACCAGCAACGCTAGGCCGGGGCCTCAAGTAAATGGCGGCCCCGGAAAAGTGAGGAGGCTGGTGTGGAAGTCCGCAAGCCCTGCTGGTTCCGCCGCATGGGACCGCTGCCGCCGGTCTGCCCAGCCAGGCTTGCCGCTCAGGAAGCTCCCCCGCTGCCCCAGCAAGGGGGCACAGCCCGGAGGTACAGGGAAGCTGGGCCCACAGAGCTGCTGGGGAATCTCTACACAGTGGGAGTGTAAGAGATGGCAGGGTAAGTGCCTTCTGTTCTATCTAACGAAAAGACAGAGGCAGCGTGTGCTCAACCCAAAGCCCCTGTATAACTAGGGGAAATGGGGAGGGTGGCGTGCTGATCCCACTAGATGTAAACTCTGTAGGCTCTTAATCAGCAGAGGCTGTGAGCAGCCTTGGGGGCCCTGCAGCCGAGGGAATTGCCATGTACCAGACAGTGCTATGGAAGGCACCTGAGGCTGGTGACTCAACCCAAGTTCCCAGCCAGGGAGAATGGGGAGGGCGCCTGTAGATCCCATGGGCCCCAATACTGCAACCCAGATGTTACCTGATGCCGGTAGGGAGATGTTGGTATCCATTTTCCCATGGGAGCCGAGGAACGGGGCCCCCTTTTGCCGGTTTTTGTTTCCAAGTGTCTTCCTGCTTACGGTGGGGACATGGGGCATTACTGCGACCCAGAGCCCCATCAGTGGGGACTGGGGAGGAATGGGGGCCTCAGAACCGTCAGGTCTGGAAATCACTTTAACCCTGCACCTCCAACAGTGGAGGGCCGAGGAAGGAATAGCCCTTATCTGACAAAATACCTCGACCCAAAGGCTCAACTATGGAGTCTGGGGAGGTATCTGTGGTCGACATGTCCCTTCAAAAGTAAAAATGCAGCTTCAAAGAGTAAAATAATAAAGAGATAGTAAGAACGTGTGCCTCCTTCAGACACTAAGAAAAAACTGATGAGGCAATGCCTGCTCCAGGGGTGTATACTGCAGAGGAGGAGCCACTTAACTCTTTTGCAGATTCTGCCTAGTGTCGCCTCCTAGTGGACAGCAGCATAACACCCACGGTCTGTGTCCCCCAATGAGGTGAAGGAGTAACCACAATTTTATTGAACATAAATAGACCAAAAAAGACACTAAATGACACACAGTGTTACATACAAGTAAAAAACTGTTACACACACAGGTACAACTTATGTCCAAGCCCATAAAGTGCTTATATTCATATACCAGTTCAATGGAAACTGTTGTACATATGGATTTAGAACACAATTCAATTCTGGTAGTTGCTCACTGCAAATTAAGTACTTTGGTGTACCAAATAGAGATTATACCTTTTACAGGGTGAACCCCGTTCCAAGATAGGTGCAAGCTATCTGGACAAGACTATATTAATAATCAAGACCAAGAAATTAGACTTATACGGTGCCCCTAAAAAAGAACTGAAGCCGGGTGCAATACAACTATATGATGCATGTTTTTGACTTTGGATCCTTCAATGTGGCATCTAGGTAGCAGGAGCGAAAGAAGAAGACTCCTAATGAAAATGCATTGTCACCAATAGGTTATCCAAGGGATAGAAATGTGATTGTTTAGTCAACCTATATTGCAGAACTAAATGATTAGACAGCTCACATGTTAATGTGCAGCAGAATTGAGATGTAAAGTGGCTACATGTGCAGCAATAAATGGATCTTTGTGAGCCTGGGGGAGCACAATATTGTGTTTCCACACACAGCTACAATGGTTTCAATGTAACCTGTGCAGGGTAGGAAGGGAAAATTTGTAGAGAGCAGAGAGCTCCCATATACTATATAAAAACACCCTGTAAAAAGCATAAAGAGGTTGAAAAAAGGAAAAAGCAAACAATCCTAATCATTAGCCTGGTTAATAAGGATAAATGCACGCTACAGTCATGAACCATCAATAAGGTATTTTAGCAACTAGGAGGAACACACAATCTTGTGGTGTAATACCAAGAGCAATACCAGTATTGTTTCAATCGATGAGGATCAACTGGAACCTATGAATGAGGTTAGGGCTGGACAGCTGGTGCACCGACACGCAACGCGTGTTGCTGCCTCTGGGGACAGCTTCCTCAGGGAAAAAGCACTTTGATCCTCATCCATTGATACAATACTGATACAATAGCACCCTAGATCATCACAGAACCTCCGCCATGTGTTACGGTTGGGAGAAGGCAGTCTGGATGGAATTCGTCTTTCGGCTGTCTCCAAATATGCACTCGGCCGGAGGTCGGAAAATGGGGCAAACGATGATTCGTCTGAGAATATCACATGTTTCCACTGCTCGAGGGACCAATTCTGGAGCTTTCTACACCACTCTAAACGCTTGGAAACATTTGTCATTGAGAGCAGCGGTTTTCTAATTGCAGCTCTTCTGTGGAATCCAGATTTGTGCAGCTCCCGATGAACAGTGTTCGTCTATACTGGGTTCTGTAGGTGTTCATTTATCTCAGCAGTGATTTTCGGAGCCGTGGTCTTGCGATCCTCTCACAATTCGCTTTAGAGTCCGACGGTCTCTCGGTCAACTTCCGACTTTCGGCCGGACCTGTGCTTTGCTGTGGACGTTTTTCTTCTCATTACTTTGGAGACAGCACCTCGTGACATGCCAAGCAGGCGGGCACTTTCTGTTACACTAGCACCTGCCAGGGTGGATAAAAATCAATGTTTTTTTTTTTTAAAAATGAAAAAAAAAAAAATCGGATTTTTTTTATTTAAATCGGATTTTTTTTTATTTAAATCGGATTTTTTTCAATAAACTGCTTTTTGAGGAAAATATTTTACCATCCAAAGGTTCTTCCATCATGAGATAAAGCTGAGTTGTTTAAGTCAGTGGAATAAAGGCTGTATATGTGTAACATTCACAATGCCATGCTCTTCCAGAGGTTTCTGTAGGATTAGTGGGCAGTTTCTCTCCTATATTATTACAGACGCTCGCTTTACTTACGCAGTTCTCAAAACTGAATTTGACTCCGCAGAGGTCCCAGCCTCTTCTTCACGGCAAAAATGTTACAACATGAACAGAGTTGAGAAAAAGACCTTAATCCTATTGTTCTACAAACCTATGAATACAGAATCAACCCCTTCAGTGCCAAGTCCAAGAAGTTAGACAATATGTTTGATTGTTTGGAGTAGAATAGATCTGCACAACACAAGAAGAATGTGAATCTAAGTGTGAGGAGGAGGAAGGGCAAGCAGACAAGAAAATGAAAGTGAAACTTGGAGCACAATACTGCAGCATAGCCACAGACAGACAAGTCTGGATCTGTTTGTGTGTACGATCTGAGGTTTATTACATTCTTTCCTTACAATGGCAGCAGGCCGTAAAAGAGACCCAGTTTGGGAATATTTTAATGAAGCTCCTTCGCCTATCGGTAAGGCAGGCATGCGTGCAAAATGCAAACGATGCAACAAAGAGATGCAAGGCCTGGTGGCGCGAATGAGGCAACATCATGAGAAGTGCGGTGATGAAGATGACCAAAGAAACACTTCTGAACAGGCAGGATCATCAGGTTGGTAAACATTTTTATTGAATCCTATTTCTAAAGACTGAACTGTAATGTGTGAGAAAAATTATATTTCTTATTATTGGGTCATTCCATGTCAAGTGATCCAAAAATGAATATTTTTTTTTCCTGACATCCTCAGATTTTTTTAATTTTTTTTCTATATGAAGAACTTTAGTTAATTACAACAAAAAAAGTTTTGAATTTTTTTCTTTATCAGTTAATTTTTTACAGATTTTTAAAGTTTTAAAAAAGTGCGAATTTTGGCCTGGTATGGCTTTACATTTTCTATCATATCTCGGTCTAGAAATAAGATAGAGAAAGAAAATAAACACCAATCTACTCAGAACTGTCCAGGCTTTCACCAGATATGTCACAAGAGGATCTTTGTTAATATTTTACTCATGTGATCGCAAGCGCAAAACTTTAAAACGCATTTCCGAAAAATCGGCGCGCTTTAAATATTTCAAAAACTGCCCATGTGTCTGCTATGCTCTTAGCCACATCTGTACCAAATTTTAAGGTGGGGTCTTGATGGGATCATATTTTAAAATATTTTACTATTAATAGTGTCAATGGGTCATATCAAGTGATCTAAATATGAATATTTTTTTTTACCCGACGTCTTTACATTTTTTTTTCTCAGGCTAGAAATAAGATAATGAAGTGGGAGAGGCATCATTTTACTCAGAACGGTAACAGCATTCATTTGAGATGTTACAAGACTATGTTTCTTTATATCAAATTCAAACTATTAACGGGCAATTGTGAAAAAATGACTGATTGTGTTCTTGGTGATTTTTTAATTGACACTATAATAGTTAATTATTTTAAAATATGATCCCATCACGATCCCAACTTGAAATTTGGTACAGATGTGGCTAAGAGCATAAAAGACACATGGGCAGTTTTGGAAAATTTTTATTAAAACGTTTTTTCGGAAATGCGTTTCAAAATGTTGCGTTTGCGTTCGCATGGGTAAAAAATTAAAATTAACAAATATACTCTTGTGACATATCTGGTGAAAGCCTGGACAGTTCTGAGTAGAATGGTGTTTATTTTGTTTCTCTATCTTATTTCTAGGCCAAGATAAAAAAATGTAAAGTCATACCAGGACAAAAATTTTAAACTTTAAAAATCTGTAAAAAATTAACTGATAAAGAAAAAAATTCTAAACTTTTAATTTGTAATTAACTAAAGTAGTACTTCATAAAGGAAAAAAAAAAAAAAAAATCTAAAGACGTCAGGTAAAAAAAAATATTCATATTTAGATCACTTAATATGGAATGACCCATTGACGCTATTAATAGTAAAATATTTTAAAATATGATCCCATCAAGACCCCAACTTGAAATTTGGTACAGATGTGGCTAAGAGCAAAGCAGACACATGAGCAGTTTTTGAAATATTTAAAGCGCGCCGATTTTTCGGAAATGCGTTTTAAAGTTTTGCGCTTGCGATTACATGGGTAAAATATTAACAAAGATCCTCTCGTGACATATCTGGTGAACGCCTGTATAGTTCTGAGTAGAATGGTGTTTATTTTGTCTCTCTATCTTATTCCTAGCCTGAGTTATGAGGAGAAGCGTAAAGGCAGGCAACAGCGAAATTCACACTTTTTCCGAACTTTGAAAATCATTTTAAAAAAAATAAATTTTTTAAAAAAATTTTCTCTTCACATTTTGCATTGTCTGACATGCCATTATCAAATAACAAAATCTCAAAAGAATTAAAAATATAGAGGTAATAATCATTGGTTCACTTGACATGGAATGACCCTATTACTGCATGTTACTGTCATTTGGTACAGTTATGAAGAAAAACAAATATTCCTTTTGGGGCAGGGGCAGTGATGTGTTGTGTACAATAAGCAGAAACTGTATAATAAACAATAAAATAACAGCATTGACTTTTTTTATTTAGGGGAATTCATGGATTCTGGAAACTATCCACCTCCAAGATCACCATCATCCTGTTCTAGTTTCAGAGTTATCCATCCAGGATAGTGCTTCATTAGCAGCAGCAGCATCATCAGACACCCACAGCCACATATCACCATCACCCAAAAGGAAGAAAAAACCTTTACCTCCTGGAACCACCATAGATAGGTTTGTGATAAGAACTAGCAGATTAGAAAAAGAGTTGATTGATTGAAAAAATTGCCCAGTTTATTTATGCAACGAACTCTTCTTTCCGTCTGACTGAGAACCCACATTTCATTAATATGGTTCAGTCACTGAGACCAGGATACAGTCCACCCAGCAGAGCTGATGTTGCAGGGAAACTGCTGGATCAAGTGTATGACAGAGAAATGGAGCAATGTGCAACAGCTCTGGAGGGTAAAATTGTTAACCTAAGTATTGATGGGTGGAGTAATGTCCACAATGATCCTATTGTATGTGCTTGTATAACAACAGAAGAAGGTAAAGTCTTCCTTGCACAAACAACTGATACGTCAGGAAATGCACACACAGCAGAATACTTACAAGAAGTGGCAGTAAAAGCTATAACGACATGTGAACAAAAATTCAAATGTCTAGTACGCAGTTTGGTCACTGACAATGCTGCAAACGTATCCAAGATGAGAAGAGATTTAGAAGAGCAGGGAGGGAATACAAAGCTGCTAATAACATATGGTTGCAGGGCTCATTTGCTGCATCTCTTAGCCAAAGACTTAAGTGTTCCAGAAATAAAGGCTAATGTTGTTGAAATTGCTAAATACTTCCATAATAATCATTTTGCTGCAGCAGCTCTGAAAAGGATGGGTGGAACCAAGCTAACGCTCCCACAAGATGTTAGATGGAACTCTGTGGTGGACTGTTTTGAGCAGTATATCAAAAACTGGCCTATTCTGATGACACTTTGTGAAGAAAATCGAGATAAAATAGATGGCACTGTCACGGCCAAAATCCTCAACATTGGGCTTAAGAGAAATGTTGAACATATGCTGAGCTTCCTGAAACCCATCTCTCAAGCTTTAAACAAAATACAGAACAATAGCTGTTTTATTGCGGATGTTGTTGAAATTTGGAAGGAACTGAGTGAACACTTAAAAACAGAACTACACATGGCCAGAATTAAATTACAAGCAGTAAACAAACGAATGGGACTAGCACTGACTCCAGCTCATTTTTTGGCAAATATTGGCAATATCCAATATCATGGTCAAAACCCAAGTGCTGAGGAAGAGGAGTTAGCTATGACATGGGTATCCAGCAATCATCCATCTTTAATGCCAACTATAATAAACTTCAGAGCTAAGGGGGAACCATTCAAGAAATATATGTTTGCTGAAGATATTTTAAGGAAGGTCACACCAGTAAACTGGTGGAAGTCACTTAAGCGCTTGGATTTAGAGACTGTTCAAGTAATGATTTCACTTTTAACAGCAGTAGCTTCTTCTGCAGGCGTTGAAAGAATATTCTCTTCCTTTGGACTCATTCATTCTAAATTGAGAAATCGGTTGGGACCCAATAAAGCTTGTTTTTCTTTTCCAGATTATGAATAGGAACAAAGAAGAAGATGATGATGAAGATGACGACAAGTGAGCTACAGAGGACAGCAGGGACAGTAGTATTTAAGTTTTTCATGTGTCGGCTGGGCTGACAGTCTAAGTTTCTTAAAATATATATATATTTTGTTTAGCCAAATTAGTTAACAAACATGGATGTTTGTTTAAGCAAATAACTTATGCTGTAATGTTGTTATTGTTTCAGTTGAATAAATCTATTTAAATTGTTATTAAGGTCAGGATTATTTTTCTCCTTCCTAAGTACAACAGAACAGTGGTGTCCAAATATGAATGATTAACCCATTAAACTGAGGAGAAAAAAGTAATATAAAAAGTGATTCTAAAAATCTTCATCTACTTGCATGTTAAAGTAGCAAGATCTAGTTTAGGTAGAAACTTTGATTTAAATCACTGATTTAAATCAAGCCTTACTGACTAGTGATTTAAATCGTGATTTAAATCAGTTAGATTTAAATCAAATCCACCCTGGCACCTGCCATACGAGCACCAACAATTTGGCCTATTTGAAAATCCAAAAGGTCTGCCATTGGTATCAGGCTCTCATCAATGTTCTTACAATTCGGCACAACAAACAGTTACTTTACATACACAGATCACTTAACACAAATAATCAACTACAAAACATTAACATACGTCACGGTTTGCATATTTATAACATGTTCGAAAATTATGATGCCAAAATGTTAGGGCCGCTTTACACACACCAACTTCTGTGACCAACTTCTGAACAGATCTCTAGTTGCAGTGAAATCATGGACACATTGTTACATTTGTACACGGCCACAAAATGGAACAATGTGTCCATGATTTCACTGCAACCAGAGATCTGTTCAGAAGTTGGACACAGACGTTGGTGTGTATAAAGCTGCCCTTTGGGGTTTCCATTATTTTGTCCAACCCCTGTAGTTGTATTGCACCCGGCTTCAGTTCTTTTTTAGGGGCACCGTATAATATTTATTTTTCGTATTGATTATTATTAATATAGTCTTGTCCAGATAGCTTGCACATATCTTGGAACGGGGTTCACCCTGTATAAGGCATAATCTATTTGGTACCCCAAGGTACTTAATTTGCAGTGAGCAACTACCAGTATTAGATTGTGTTCTAAATCCATATGTACAACAGTTGAACTGGTATATGAATATAAGCACTTTCTGGGCTTGGACATAAGTTGTACCTGTGTGTGTAACACAGTTTTTTACTTGTATTTAACACTGTGTGTCATTTAGTGTCTTTTTTGGTCTATTTATGTTCAATAAAATTGTGTTTTTTCTAAACGTTGAGCGTTCATCTTCCTTGATCCCGGTCATTAGTACGTTTTTTTTTTTTTCTCTTACTACTAAGCTCTAATCCATAAATGTGTGACTGGTGGATCATGCAGCTGTGACCACCAAATACACCCCTTTATAAGAGATTCATAGGTCTCTCCTTATATGTGTATATAGCTGTGAGCTTAGTCTATTTGGAGGAGCAGGAGAGGGGAGAATCCACAAGGACCCGGCCTCTTGGACAAGTCATCCAGGACACATAGTCCACAGCCGACTTTTCAAGGTATATTTACTCTGAAAAACTGAAATAATTCAGGTGGTGTCAAATTAAGTCTGTTCAGGCAACATCAGGTTCCCTTAAAATAAAGGTTTTTCATTGTTACATAATGTGTAACTGCTGTTAGGCTATGTGCACACGTAGTGTTTTTTGTGTGTTTTTTTTTTTAAGGTTTTTCCTTGCAGACTTTAGAAAATCTGCAAAGGGCTAAAACACATGCCCTCAAAGTCAATGAGAATTCTGAAGCGCTGTGCCCAGTTTAAGGATATTTTCCTTGTAGGTTATGGTGCAGAAAAAAAAAAAGCACAATTGTCCTTTTGTTCTGCTTTTTTCTCAGACTATATCATAGAAACTCATGGGAAAAATGCACCTTAAATGCTAAAAATGCAGCATTTTTTGCTGCCAGGAGAAATAATCTACTAGGTGAGCATTTTTACTTTTGTTGCTACCGTGTTTCCCTGAAAATAAGACACTGTCTTATATTTTTTTTTTTTGGTCCCAAAGATGGACCATGTCTTATTTTCGGGGGGAAGGGGGGGGGTGTCTTATATACGGTACATCCCACTGCAGCCTCCCATACACACACAACACAAACACACACCACACAGCCATAAACACACACACATACCCATACACACACACATAACCATACACACAAACTGATTTTTACCAGTGTCTCCCTGCTCTCCGCGCACTCCCCGCTCCCGCTCTCCGGTGTCCGACCTCTCCCCGCTCCACGGTGGCCTCTGCACTCCGGATTCTCGCTGTAGCTGCAGATCTCCGCCCAGGTCAGGAGCCCTGCGCCAATTACAGCGCAGGAATGACAGTTGGCCGCGGATTGGCTTGCGGTTCCTGGGCTGTGATTAGTTCACGGTTCCTGTGCTGTAATTGGGGCAGGGCTCCTCACCTGGGCGGAGATCAGTAGCTACAGCGGGAATCAGGAGAGCGGGAGGCCGCCGGAGAGGGGGGCCACCGGAGAGCGGGGGGCCACCAGAGAGCGGGGAGAGCACGGACACCGGAGAGCGGGGGCCACCGCTTTGCACCGAAGGTACGCCTTGTAATCGGGGGTGTCTTATATTAGGCGGTAGGGCGCCCCCCCTCAAGCATGCCTTACTTTCGGGGGGCGCCCTATTTTCAGGGAAACACGGTATTATGTAGCAACAATAGAGGTTTTACAACTTTCTCGGCAGCAAATTAGGGACTACTGGACCTGTAATCCACTAGAAGAAGATCCATCCTCCAAGCAGAAGTCAAAGTAATGCCAGGGACATGTTACTGCCAGTCGGCCATCACACAGCTCCTCTATGTCTCCTTGCTCTAACGGCCCACCTGATGGATAAGAACAAACACCACGACATTACATCAGCTGCCGACACCACACAAGGTGATCGTACAGAGAAGAAAAATCCATTGATATACAGCACCTGCATTGTAGAAAACATTTTACCAAACCTCATAAATGCTGCAAAACACATGTGTTGAGTGACACTGCTGATATCATTTTGTAAGGTGGAAGAAAAAAGTGTAATGGTGGGTTTACACGTCCCGATATCGGCCCGATATCGTAGCCAACGACGCGGGAGCGTGCTTTTTTAGTGCGCTTTTCCCTGCATCGCATCGCCGGTTTAGACAGCTCGATATCGGGATACAACGTCCCGACGATGTGTACGCCCACCAACCCAGGAATGACCATTTAACATGGGAGTGAATGGGTGATGTGGCAGTACACATCGCAGTTGGGCTGTCAGACGAGACGATGCGGCTACAACCGGCATCTGATATCGGGTGGTTGAATAGCACGCTCATTCGACCCCCGATATCGGTTTGCCATCGTTCCTGCATCGTATCGGATGTTCAGACCGTACAACGCAGGAACGATATCGGCTCCAACACCCGAACCACGTGACTTTTGGTCGGAGTTTGACGCCGATATCGCAACGTGTAAACCCACCATAAGATGCAGGTTAACCACAGCATGATTCCAATATCTGCAGAGATCAACACGGCTGCAGCTTCTACAGAAGCATCTTATCAGCAGGAGGTCTGCAGCAATCACACATATCCTTGATCCGGGATAGATAGGTGTCATCTATGTCACACAGCCGGCACCCATTGAATATAAAGAGGGTATGTTGTGCTACGCTGCTTATGGAAATCCAGTTTCATTTTATGGGAGTTAGTCAAACAGTGTAGATGTGCTTATCTGTTTGTGTGGCCTCCTATGGCATCAAGCAAGAAGTTATTCCCTCCTCGGCCATCAGTCATATATGGGCATCGTTATTAATTGGGAACTCTGGGGAGAGAAAACATTTTGGTACAGTTCCTGCCCTGCTACATGATGAAGCAGAGCCGTACACTGAAATTCTAGGATCTATATATCTCCTCTAAATCAATAAAATCATGCCTGCTCTTTTGCTCTGACCCTCCCTCGTGGGTCTGAGAATTTCAGCTTCATGCTGTTTGTGAGAAGAGGAGGTGTGTCAGGAGCGTGGACCCTGGGAGCTGCAGGATCATCCTACATTCCAGCGCCCTCACACTTTTGTATGGACAGTACTATAGGGAACGCACACACGTAATCTGCACCCAAGAACACTGCAAATAAACGCAGCATTAATGCTTAGAAGAATGCAAAAATAAAAATGCAAGAGCTGACATACTACAGATCTGAAAAAATGTTTTGTAGGTTTATATCTGCAAGGAAAAAAAAAATCCATATCCATAGTGCTATACAGTTTCAGGTGACAAGAATCTACTAACTGCCATGGGGGAAAAGAGACCATGCTAGTGATGAGTTGATCAATACAATGCTCTGCCTTTACTCCCAGCCTCATACATGACAGCACACATTATGCACCATCATATGCACCATTGTACAGCAGAAGATCACAGTGTGTATTTCTATCTGCTTGCTGACATGATTACTATTTCAAGCCAGAACACCCCTGTTCATAAATTACACAGGATGTATACGAGGGGCAGAATTGTACTGTGACCAAGGGGCCAGTGGACATGCCCCCTCCCTATACAGAAGTGTGAGGCGACTGGAATGTAGGATGATCCTGCAGCTCCCAGCATCCACATCCCTGACACACCTCCTCTTCTCACCAGCAGCATAAAGCTGACATTCTCAGACCCACCAGGAGGGGTGAGAGCAAAAGAGCAGGTATGATTTTATTTATTCATAAGCGATCTATAGATCCTAGAACTGCAGTGTACGGCTCTGCTTCATCATGTAGGAGACTGTACTGAAAAGTTTTCCCTCACTCGAGTCCCCCTTTAAATGAATGATAAAATCTGTGACATCAAAAATCAATTACTTAAAAAAAAAAAAAAAAAAAAAAAAATATATATATATTTAGAAAACAAAACTCAAAGCATTAGTAATAATAACCTCATTGACTACCTTCATGGGGACAAGATGAATCCATTGCGTAAAATTTGCCATTGATGTGAATGAGGACCAGATGTTCTCCATCTTCTGAATATAATCTTGAAAGAAAAAAACAGAGAGAACAAGAAAAACATTAATAATGAAACATGCATCTACCAGTAATGATATACAGAGAACACTAGCGTAAAGGCATATATTACAAGCGATCATTGTTAATAAAGGATAAGTATGTATGTAGTAAGCTTACTTTTCACATACCGGTATATGGTAAAGAACGGCTTGTTCTTCAGTTTCAGCTGACCATGATCTTTTTCTTACCAATTTTATCAATATATTATTACGGGTCACAGAGATATTTCCTGTGATTTTCTTCTACAACTATGATCCCAAGGTTTTAAAGGACATTTGTGTTCCTGCCATAGAGGGCTCATTTTGGTTATTGGGCACAAGCTGCTGCTTTTTCAAACAGGAATTAGGGCCAACATTCGAAGGAGGGCAGTGGAGTCAGGAAGCCAAACATTCAACTCAATTTCCCTGAATCGGACTCCGACTCCACCCAAAATGGGCACCGACTCCAACTCCAAAGCACGGATTCATACTCCACATTGTTATTAATTTTACGAAAGTGAAATCTTTATTTGAGAATGTTACCTAAGTACAAGCTCTAATGAAACGGAGCTCCAAGATCCTCTTTTCCCTTAAATGATTTCATGTGAGGACTCCATGGTTATTAGTAGCACATACTGAGTTTTGGTATATGGTATGTTTAAAGAGAACCTTCCAGAGTGATTTTACTAGTAAAACTAGTGGTATGGCTGTATAGGTCATAGTACAGCAATAAAAACCATACCTGCTTTGTAATAATCCAATGAGCCATTGCTGAGCAATCAAGCTTTGAAGCCGCATAAAATTTTGATGAATCTCTCCTTTCCAGTCAAAGTGATTTTTGTAAAAAAAAAAAAAATGGTGTAGAACACTTTGAAAATTTGTAAGAACTGCAAAAAACGTTTAATTTTTCAAAGTGTTTTACAGTTATTTGATACAGCTCCGAAAAAATTAGATGAACGGGCGAGGAGTCATAGTGGGATGGGCAATGGCTAATGCCAAAAATGGTACCCTAGTTGATGATTGAAGTAGCATTTCTGGAAGGGAGCTTGCCACAGAGAAGATGGAACAAACCATTTAAGAAGCACACCCGTCAAATTTTTTATTTCTTTATAATGTTGCAATCATCATATTAAGTAGCACTGTTTACCTACAATTCCTCATTTTGCCTTTCTACCCAGTAAATTCTTCTCTTTTCTCTGCTCTATGTACATGAAATCTCGTGTCCCTGCAAGAATCATTCCCCTCTTTAACTTCTGACCCAGCTGCTCATCCTCCTCACACAGGGAAAAAAAACTTCCTATTTCTACATAGACCTTAAAAGGATTCAGCTAGTCAATTTTTAATTGTGTGAGGTCATAGGCATAATGGAAAGCAGAAGAATGAATTGGGTAGAAAGGAAACATGAGCAATTATAAATATACAGTGCTATTTAATATATTGCAATTATATTAAAAGGAAAAAACTTTGAGGGGAGTGCTACTTTAAATGGTGTGCGCTAACAATGATTTAGCGCGTCGTATTGCAGCAAGTCCTTATTTAAGACCAGCATACGTAATGCCAGTCTTAATGAATAGTTCCCTAAGTACATTAAGGGGGGAGGGATGTTGATGCACTCAGCACAATGATGTCCCCAGTGAACTTTCAGGCCAATTTGTATGTGGCTTCACACACTCTATTTCTCAGTACAACGGATTCTACAAGGCATGTATCATTTATACTGTTGTCCTAGGACCCATATAAACATGTCTACTTTCAGTAGTAAAATTGTCCTTACATGCTCTCTGTGCATTGTGAGCACCTCTGTATATACAACAAGTGGCTTATATCACAGCTTTTTCTCCCAATATAAAATCACATACAAGTAGAATAAATATATTTCTATGGCTGCTCTAATACAGCTCTGCACAAAATGCATCTGTAATACGACCGTGTACACAAGGTTTTAATGATCGTACTGATGTTTCACTTTCAGTAGAATGTGACTGTTCACATTGCAGAGATTAGTAATTCCACCAACGTGATCAGTTTAGGTATGTGCACCCAATCAGGACATGCTATGTTCTAATCTAGACATAGCGAATTTCTTTTACGTATACGCTAGTGTTCTGGGTGGAAGAACACGATGTCAATGCCCACAATCAGGATTCTGGCTGCAGCGGATTTTCCCTGTGTTCTCCGGCTCAGTACGCTCCCGCCTACGCAAGAATAAATTGAAATGCTGAGGATCGGGAAGCTGCAAGGCAAGTCGGTTACCGCTGCATAGAAAAGAAGAAGCACAGCGGGCATGGGATTTCTAGAAATCCATCCTCTATGCTTGTACTACACGAAAACACACTGCATCGAAAACGCTATAAACACTGATCGTGGGCACGGGTCCTTACACCCTCCTAAAAGCAAAAAAATCATGTAGGCAAACCGTAACCTACTGCCATTAGCATGGTGGGACCATCAGGGGCGTAACTACAATAGGTGCAGGGGTTGCGACCGCACCCGGGCCCTGGAGCCTAGGGGGCCCCAAAAGTTTCTTTGGCCTATAGAAAAAAAGACTAATGCTATTAAAGATTTGTAATAATTGGGGGCCCCGTTGGAGCTTTCGCATCGGGGCCCGTGAGCTTCAAGTTTCACCACTGGGGACCATGTTGATAAGAGCACACACATTTCCTTCCCACAACGAAAAGACTGCAGCAGAATCTATATATGATGCACAATTCACAGACTGCGAAGAGTAAAGCCCACCAGACACATCAATCTGTGCTGCAGATTGTAAATGACAAACACATCGCTCATACAGTAATAAGCTCCAATGCAATGTTATGTTCCTATTTTAGTATAAAACCGTTTTTTCTGATGCCTTTTTTTTTTTTTTTTACTCAAAACTTCAAGAAAGCAAAAAAATCCAACATTCTCTTTAAAAACGTTGTTGAACCGTGCATGTGTTCTCATAGATTTTTATGGGGAACCTGAAAAAAAAAATCATGTACAAAAACCCAATTAAATTTTTTAAATGTAGAATCCTGGAGCTTCTGCTCAAAGAAGGATTGAAAACCAACACTTCACATGTGCAGCAAACAAGCAGAGCAGATTGCTGGTGTGTGCTGGTGTGTGCTGGTGTGTAAGGCTACTTTCACACTACGATTTTTAGGGTATGTGCACATATGCCGGCGGGTTGGTCGGCGGCGGCTGGGCGGACCCGCCAGGAAGCTCCAGAGCTGTCCACCGGCATCCTGGCGGGTATGTGCGGCGGGTGCCGGGCGGGTGGCCAGCGGGTTAGCGCCGGCGGTGTTGCGGCAGCTGGAAGCAGTACATGATTCTGCTTGCAGCCGCTGCAGAACCAGCCGGATTATAGAACATGCTCATTCTTTGCTAACCCGCTGGGAACCCAGCGGGTTAGCAACAGATGAGCATGTGTAAACCGCCGGTGTGTGGACACCGGGTGTCGGTTTACATAGGTTTCAATGTTAATCCAAACGCCGGTTTGGATTAACATAAATTTACATGAAATTTATGTAAACCGACCGGCGGTTTACACACCTAATCCGACCCTAACCCGGCCAGTGTGCACATACCCTTAGGGAGCCGATGCTGTCCGATAAGATGCCAAATAGGCATCCGATTCCGGCATAAAATCGTAGCCTCAGTGCTATAAAAATAAATAAATAAATAAATTATGCTCACCTATCCCCGAGCCCCCACCGTCTCCCTTCGGCTCCCGGTGTCCTCACGCTGTCTGCAGTGGTGTTCTACTGCAGTACAGGACCTGCGGTGATGTCACAGTCACGTGACAGCAGGTTACTCCATGGTAACCTGCTGTCACGTGACTGTGACATCACCGCAGGTCCTGTACTGCAGTAGAACACCACTGCAGACAGCGTGAGGACACCGGGAGCCGGCGGGGGCTCGGGGATAGGTGAGCATAAACTTTTTTTTTTTTTTTTTTAACTCCTTCTCTACCAGTTTGGAGAAGTTTTACTGTACTGAGCATGCTCAGTACAGTAAAATCGGGTCCGAGGAGACATCAGATGTTTCCTCGGACCTCGCTCCATAGGGCCCCATGGTAAATTGATCGGACCGAATCGAATGTGCACTAAATGCCATCCGATTTGGTCCGATCCGATTTTGTCCGATTTTATTTTCGGTGCAAAAATCGGAGCATTTTTGCACCGATTAAAAAATCGGACAGAATCGGATCGGACCAAATCGGATGCCGTTTAGTGCACATCCGATTCGGTCCGATGCCCATAGGGCTGCATGTAGGCAAAAATCGTTCCGATGCTGTACGATTTTTATCGGACAGCATCGGAACTGCCAAAATCGCAGTGTGAAACTAGCCTAAGCTGGGTGACACTGAACATAAACTGCATCAGGAGAAAATCACAGCTGAATATACCTAACATCTTTTGTATGTGGGAATGTGGGCCAAGTACACAATAAGTGATCAATATAATGTCATTTATTAGATGTTTAAATAACTTTAGTCTGAGGTTAATCAGCAACCAAAAACATTAATTAAAGATTTCAGCGATAAGGATCAAATGAATAATGTGGTAATTGCAGGTCAGCCCCACAGACAGTCAGTACATGTAATGTAACAGTGTGGTCTTCATGACGTGTGAACAATGTCACCATGTAGGCACAACTCAAACCCACAAATGAGCCCAAACTCTGATCTGGGATTGGAACATTAATGCCTCTGCCAGTGAGCCGCATTATCTGATCAGGAACCTACGGGCTGTTTTTCTTTTATAATCCGCAGTTTAGTGTTATGAGGACACACAGCAGAGGCCATACACAGTATGAATCACACGGATGGTGCCTGATCCCATCTACAGAGCACATGGACACAGCCCCCAACACAACACACACAGGGGGCACAGACAGCGCCCCCAGCACCACACACACAGGGGGCACAGACAGCGCCCCCAGCACCACACACACACCCAAGGGCACAGACAGCGCCCCCAGCACCACACACAAGGGGCACAGACAGCGCCCCCAGCACCACACACAAGGGGCACAGACAGCGCCCCCAGTACCACATACATAGGGGGCATGTGGCACACCAGGAGTCCGGTTGCCACAGTGGCATTGCCTCGCTCATAGGGGATGAGGTCATGCCTGGAAGCAAGAAGGGGTCCCCTTATCAGGTAACAACAGCATCCAACACTTGTCCTGACTCCAGACCAGAAGGGGAGCTCTGAACCTGGATTCAAGGGAGCTTCCCTATAAATTCTGGCCTGGGGGAGGGGATAGGCAGGAAAGTCTGAGAACAGGAAGAGTGCAGACATCCTTAGGACTAGAGCCGGTGAAACTCGTCCCAAGACAGAGGAGAGCTAGTGACCGAAAGGAGCCGAGGAGAACCTGGAGAGTGGAGCCGTGTCCAGGCTCGCCCCAGAGGAAAGCGCTAGAATCCAGACGCCGGAGTCCGTGTTTACCTGGGTACTGAAGTCCCAGCAGCTAAAGCCGGAGGGCAGGGGTTTGCAAGTCCCCTGACCCCACTCAACAACTGACGGCAAAGCAGCACACTAGAGCCCGGAGCCGCCACCGAGGAGCAACACCTGGAATAGGCTCAAGCTGCCTGCCATACGAGTAAAGGACTAGACATGTAGGGAGAGGGCCAAAGCACAGCCTTAGGCAGCGAAGGTCCAAGTAACACCATGCAGAAAGAAGGCCTTTACAACCACTTGGCTAGGTGGATCTCCAATTGCTTCCCGACTGCCTGGATCACCATTACAGTCTGTTACCAGTGCCCCGGGCCTGCATCAACAACCATCGAGTAAAGGTAAGGGAAACTTTCATCATTGTGTCCTTCAGTTATTTATTGCACCCTCAGTCCTGCACCCCACCGTATCCTATTCCCAGCATAGACTGTTTAAACTGCCCTGGGTCCTTGCTCTAGCTGTGGAGAGCATAATAGTTGCTGCGTCACCAACGGCCTCAGAGGATCTGTACTACAGTGTCGGCCATCCATCCCAATTGCCGAAGCCCACGGGTGGCGTCTCGAATATATTTCTCATATAAACTTTCCCCCATTTATTGACACCGCCAGGAACCGCGTCATGACCCGTGTGACCTTCCCCGAGAGCTGCCAGATCCGGTTCAGAGTACCCCACAGTCCTGGGTGGGCGTGTCAACTTGGCGTCACGAACAGGATTTCATGTCCGGTGTCAGCGGGTATTGTGTGCCATAGACTTTATTGAACTGTACGATAGCCGCCATTACCGCACCAAGCGATGCGCGGGAAGCTGAGAGGGGGTGTGTTGTCATGGGTGGAACCCTAGAAAGAGCGCGAAGAGAAACCCTGCCCTCAAGTCTGACGTCAACAGGAGGCCCCGACTCGGAAATCCCCTGTGCGCTTGATTCCCCCGCCTGCGGAGTCACAGACTGATAAGCCGGCAGACACTGAGAACGTGGCTGCGGTTCACTGGAAGGAAAATGTCTAACCCGGGTGGAGACGCAGCAGCAGACGCAGTAATGCCGTATATACCTGCAGGTGACTTGGCTGCCTCAGTACTCAGGGGAGTCGCATACCCAAGCGATTTTAAAGAGAAACTGCATAGTTTATTTGAAGTCTACCTCCTGACAGAGAGGCAAAAAATCAGCATCCTTATAGGGCAAGCTAATCGGTGCAGCCCAGAGGGAGGTAAAGTCCTGGCCGGACACGGATAAAAGAACTGTTAGACAAATACTGGCCAGGCTGAACGATACCTTTGATACCCACACAGCAGCAGTGATTAAAATTAAGTTCTACAGGTGTAAACGAGTGCAGGACAGTGTACGGGACTATGCTCTAAACCTGCAAGAGGTGCTGCGGGCTATTAAACAGGTGGACCCTGACAGTGTGAGAGACGAGGACAGACTGTTGACCGAACAGTTTATTGTGGGGTTCCTGTCTAATGCTCACAGGACACAGCTGCACATTATGGCCCTACAAAAACTGGACCTAGACTTTGCACAGTTTAAAGACCGGGCCATTCAGGTGCTGCAAGAACCGACCCCAAGCGGCACTACATCCACTCGGCGACCCGCTATTACCCACCACCAGGAGGCGGCTCTCTTTTCCCCAGTACCCGTGGAGTCTGACACACAGACCTTTGATGACAGCTCCTCCGCAGATCTAGGTGCCCAGATCCAGAAGCTAACCAAAACCGTGCAGTCCATGCAGTCTTCACCCCAGAAGGAAAAGATTCAGCTGGCATCCAGTCCACATGATGTCCCGTGGCGATGACAGAAAAGGATCCCACCGACCCGGGGAAGAGAAAGTGATCATTATGATGTAACTGCAGAACCGATTTGCCTCCACTGTAACAAGGCAAGGCACCTGGCAAAATACTGTCCTTTAAACGAATAACCCCTGGGGCAGAGGGCCAACCCCCTGGCATAAGGCGACCAGGCCCACAGAGTTGGCGGGACAAATACGTAGGGGGACGACCAGTCCTCCCCGTCGTGATTGATGGCATCCTTCTGCACGCTTTATTGGACACTGGCTCCCAAGTGACAACGATGCCATATATATCCTTTATAAGCGTTACTGGGCTGACTCTGACCTAACCCAAAGCCCAGATGATGACTTGACGATAATCGCCAGCAATGGTCAGCCCCTACCACAAGTGGGATACAAAGAGGTGACCATAAAGGTTGGCCAAGTAGAGTTAAAATCTCAAGGTTTAATTGTTGTAGACATTGATCGTCGAGAATGTAATCCAATGATGACCTTAAGTACCAATGTGATAGACAATGGTCTTGCAGAGATTATTGTTCTATTACAACAGGTAGCCAAACTGCCAGTTCTGGTGAGCAGTGAGTCCTGCAGAAGGAGATCAGGGCTCTGATGCAGAGGCATCAGATGGAGCTGTCTGGTGGAGAAGTCAACAGTGTCAGAGTAAGTGATCCATTCCCCATTGCAATACCCCCAAGGAGTGAAATGTTAATCTGGTGTCGGGCAGCAATAGGCCTCAGGGGTCAGGATTATCAGGCTCTGGTAGAACCCGTGTATTCAGATAGCAGGCCCACCATCCTGACAGCCAGGGGGTAGTTGATGTCAGTAAGGGAAGAGTAACAATACGCATCTTGAATTGTGGGGAGGATGAAGTCAAACTACCCCGGTATGCTACCATTGCTAAGCTGTTCACTGTCAATAACAATGCAATAAAGGCAGTGGAACCCTTGATTCCGTCCGACCAGGCGGAGGACAATGGCACCAAAGAGCAGCTAGAGGATTGCTGTCAGAAGCTACACGTAGGCACTGATTCCACACCTTTACACCAAAAGCATGGAGTTTACCGGGTAGTCCAAGTCTTTAGCAAACACCCACTAGACTTTGGGCAGGTTAAAGGGGTTAAACATCATATTCCCACCGGAGACCATCCGCCCATCAAGGAGAGGTACCGGCCTGTATCTCCAGCTCACTACCAATGTGCCAAGGGAATGTTATGGGAGATGAAGGAGGCTGGGGTGATCAGAGATAGTTGTAGCCCCTGGACAGCTCATTTTGTCATGGTAAAGAAAAAGGATGGCACAATGAGAATGTGTATTGATTACAGGCAAATTAACCGCATTACACATAAGGACGCATATCCATTACCCAGAATTGAGGAATCCTTAGCTGCCTTAAAATCTGCTAACTATTTCTCCACCATAGATCTTACCAGTGGGTATTGGCAGGTTCCCGTGGCAGAGGCGGACAGAGATAAGACCGCGTTTACAACACCGATGGGGCTCTGTGAGTTCAACTGCATGCCATTCGGGCTCTGCAACGCATCGGGAACATTTCAGCGGTTAATGGACTGCTGCCTAGGACACAAAAACTTTGAAACGGTCTTGCTGTACCTGGACAACATCTTAGTCTACTCATATACCTATGAAGACCACTTGGAGCACCTGGCCGAGATGTTCGAGGCCTTATCCGATTTTGGCCTGAAAGTCCACGTGCCACCTGTTGAAGCCCAAGGTGCAGTACCTAGGTCACGTGGTAAGCACCGAAGGTGTGGCAGCAGACCCAGATAAAGTCACCGTGATTAAGGACTGGCCAAGACCCTCCACTGTTAAAGGGAACCTGACCCCTAAAAATCAGCCCCCAGATCATTTATACCTGTCCCTGCACCTCCAGGAATGCATTGTAGGCATCCCTTTGTGTTAAAAAAGGGTATTTGTAAAGTATCTAAAAGTGCTTTTATTACCTTGCTTTCTGCGGCTTCTCAGTGCTTGAGAAGTAACACAGGGCGTTCCCTGTAGCTTCTCAGCGCCGCAAGCAGATCAATTATTCACGCCCAGATGGGCGTGCTAAGGCAGTGTGAGCTCCCTCGCCCCCCTCCATGGGCGGTATAGCCTGTATGACGCAAATCGCGTCATATCCATATCATAGAACTTCGCTCTAAACATTGCGCATGCGCGAGTTGGCTCTGCGGCAGCTAATCCCAGACTAGTCCTATGATATGGATATGATGCGATTTGCGTCATACAGGCTATACCGCCCATGGAGGGGGGCGAGGGAGCTCACACTGCCTTGGCACGCCCATCTGGGCGTGAATAATTGATCTGCATGTGGTGCTGAGAAGCCATCCCATAGGGAACGCCCTGTGTGACTTCTCAAGCACTGAGAAGCCGCAGAAAGCAAGGTAATAAAAGCACTTTTAGATACTTACCTTTTTTTTTTTTTTTACACAAAGGGATGCCTACAATGCATTCTTGGAGGTGCAGGGACAGGTATAAATGGTCTGGGGGCTGATTTTTAGGGGTCAGGTTCCCTTTAAGGAAGTGAGGCAGTTCCTTGGGCTGGTAGGCTACCACGGGAGATTCATAATAGGTTTCACCACGATAGCAGCACCCCTACAGGACCTCCTAGTGGGCCAGTCCAAGAAGGCCAAAAATCTGAGTCCTCCGTTCGAGTGGAGTAAGAAAGAAGACTCCTTCACCAGGCTGAAGATGGCTCTTAGGGGAGATGAGGTCCTGACTACGGCCAACCCTTTCTACTACCGTATGCACAGACGCCAGTAACGTGGGATTGGGAGCCAAGTGCAGAGAGGCAGAGAAAGAGTGATTGCCTACGCAAGCAGGAAGCTTCATCCCACGGAGAGGAACCCTGACAACTATAGTTCCTTTAAGCTGGAGTTTCTCGCCATAGTCTGGGCAGTAACAGAGCGATTCAAGCATCGCTGGAGCAGCGATGGGTGACCCGGCTATCCAATTACGAGTTTACCATCAAGTACTGGGCAGGGCATAAGAATGTCAATGCAGATGCGCTGTCTAGGATGCCCAACTTGCCAGACATGGAAGAAGACCCAGAAGAACCCCAAGATATAGAGCTACCAGCTTTCCACTGTCACGGGGTGCCCCAGTGCTCCCACTGTGTAAGGAACAAGCATGCAAGAAGCTACTTTCAACCCACTGCCCCACCACGGATGGGCAGACATGCAAGACAGTGACCCGGCTATCCACCTAGTAAAGGAATTGCTGATACAAGCAGACTCGCACCCTAGTCCAGATGCTCCACAAGAGAGCCAACAGCTGTGGAAGAAGAAGGGTAAATTATTCATCTATGAGGGGAAGCTGTGTTAGAGAAGTGTCAATTCCAGAACTCATGAACTTGTTTGGCAAATAGTGGTCCCAAAGAGGGATGCCTTGATGGACTTAGAAGCATACCATGATGGAGCAGGCCACTTCGGGTGGAAGAAGCTGGAAGTCCTGCTACGTGAACGGTTTTACTGGGATGACATGAGGAAAGCGATAGAGAGATGGTTTTGCGAGTGTGCTCCATGCAACCTGGGGAGAAAAGACCGTGAAAGCCTGAGGGCTCCCCTACAGCCCATAGGTACCAAACAACCACTTGAACTGGTAGCCTTGGACCACGTGAAACTAACCCCGAGTCAGTTGGGCTTTATCTACGCTCTCACCATAGTAGACCATTACTCCAGGTTCCTGGTAGTCGTGCCAGTGAATGACCAAACAGCTAAGACAGCAGCCAGAGCGTTTCATCAACGCTTTTGTCGACCACATTGTTACCCTAAACGAGTGCTTACAGACAAAGGCCCAACCTTTGAAGCAGAAGTGTTCCAGGAGTTCAGTAACCTGTACGGCTGCAAGAAAATCAGGACGACGCCATACCATTGGCAGACCAACGGGTTGTGTGAGAAAATGAATCAGGTAGTAATAGATGTGCTGAAGACCCTGTCTCTTGAAGAGAGAAGCCAGTGGCCAGAGATGTTGCTGGATCTGGTAGACTTGTATAACCATATCCCAGTGAACTCTACCAACCGTACACCAGCCTACCTTATGAGGGCATGACCTGGTAAGTTACCCATTGACAAGGACATGGGTATCTTAATGCCTGAGGTGACACCACCAGATGCAGACTGGGATACAGAGCGACAGCAGCAGTATCGCTAAGTTCAAGAATGTGTTTATGTGTTTAGAGGATTTTGTCCCAGGCAAGACAAAGACAAGAAATAAACCATAACCAGCACGCCCCTGCAGTTCCACTAACACCTGGGGAGCAAGTCCTAAAGAGGAAAAGAAGAACACATAAACTAGATGACCAGTAGAAGGAAGAGCAATACACCGTTTTGCCTTCGAATTTTGACAATCACAAGGTATGCCTCATTAGTAAGGATGGAAAAGAGATGTCAGCAGCAGTGTCAAGAGATCATCTGAAGGTGTGCCCGGATGAGTTGAGACCTGGAGAGGAAGATCAATCCAGCCCCCAACCTATATAAGAGGTGGAAGAAACGGTTCAAACCATCCTTGGAGCATTTCCCCGGTTTTGGACGCAGGTGAACCAAGCAATTGTGGTACCTATCCTGACCTTCCCCCAGGTAGTAGTAAGTGAAACAGCAGAGACTCTAGAACAGCCTGAAGACCCGTTGGCTCTAGAAACAGTCATTACAGCCGCCGTGGATGAGGAGAATCAACCCCAGCCAGGGGCGAGCCTGTAATGCCCATGGTTAGTCTAAGGCAGAGGTCCCCAACTCCAGGCCTCAAGGGCCGCCAACAGTGCAGGTTTTCAGGATTTCCTTAGTATTGCACAGGTGCTAATGTGATCATCTGCACAGGTAATGATTCCAAGCCCTGTGCAACACTAAGGAAATCCAGAAAACCTGCACTGTTGGCGGCCCTTGAGGCCTGGATTTAGGGACCTCTGGTCTAAGGAGTTGCAGGAAGCTGCCTAGCCTACCCATGAGACATAGGCCTACCTGCAGTACAGACACTAGTGGGTCCACAACAGTAACAGCAGACACCTGAGACTAGAATAGATCAATAGAAACACCCATCCTACGTAGGTCACAACATAGCACCCAGGGTCATACCCACTTACACTACAGAGAGTAAATAGATAGTTCAGTTAAAATGGTAAATGTAAATATGTTTATTTTGATGCAACCGTAAACACGAGTACCTACAGAGACTGCTGTAAGAACTTTTTAAATCTTCGTATAATAGTTAATTATAGACAAATGGACCACTGGACTAGTTGTGCTCAGGACAATATTGTACATAAGTTTAATTTTTGGCCTACAAAATAAGCCGCCAGCGTGGCCGAAAAACAGGCCCATCGACAAAGTGCCCTTTAGCCACACCCAGGGACGAACTACACGAAGTGGGTTTGGCCAGTTTCCACCAACCAAATCCAGATACCCAGAAAAAGACAATTCCTGGATAGCGGCGTATAAAACTAAGCGTCACAAAGACTATTTTCTTATTTTTTGTAATCTTTGCATTTTTGAAACTTTGTAAATTTTTGTTAATGAAAGTTGTAATTGTTATAAAATATTTCACTTTACTTTATGTTTCCTCAGTCCTGGGAGTACTGAAATTAACTAGGGGGGAATGGGGCACAGGAAGAGTCCGGTTGCCACAGTAGCACTGCCTCCCTCACAGGGAATGATGTCATGCTTGAAAGAAAGAAGGGGTCCCCTTGTCAGGTAACACGAGCATCTAACACTAGTCCTGACTCCAGACCAGAAGTGGGAGCTCTGAACCCAGATTCAGGAGAGCTTCCCTATAAATTCAGGCCTGGGGGAGCGGTTAGGCAGGAAAGTCTGACAACAGGAAGAGTGCAGACGTCCTGGGGAGTGGAGCTGTGTCCGGGCTCGCCCCAGAGACAAGCACTGAAACCGGACGTCGGAGTCCATGTCTGCCTGGGTACTGAAGTCCCAGCAACTAAATCTGGAGGGCAGGGATTGCAAGTCCCCTGGACCCACTCAACACCCGATGGCAAAGCAGCACACCAGAGCCGCCACCGAGGAGCGACACCTGGAATAGGCCCAAGCTGCCTGCCATACGGGTAAAGGACTAGACATGCAGGGAGAGGGCCACAGCACAGCTTTAGGCAGTGAGATCCAAGTAACACTGCGCAGAAGGAAGGCCTCTACAACCACCTGGCTAAGTGGATCCCCAATTGCTTTCCGGCTGCCCGGATCACCGCTAATATCTGTTACCAGTGCCCTGATCTGCATCAACAACCATCGAGTAAATGTAATTGAAACTTTCATCATTGTGTCCTTCAGTTATTTATTGCACCCTCAGTCCTGCACCCCACCATATCTTATTCCCAGCATAGACTGTGTAAACTGCACACACAAGGGGCACACAGCAAAGCCACTGCCCTCAGCACCACACACACAGGGGGCACAGACACCACCCCCAGCACCACACACAGGGGGCACAGACACCGCCCCCAGCATCACACACACAGGGGGCACAGACACAACCCCCAGCACCACACACACAGGGGGCACAGACACAACCCCCAGCACCACACACACAGGGGGCACAGACACCGCCCCCAGCACCACACACACAGGGGGCACAGACACCGCCCCCAGCACCACACACAGGGGGCACAGACACCGCCCCCAGCACCACACACACAGGGGGCACAGACACAACCCCCAGCACCACACACACAGGGGGCACAGACACAACCCCCAGCACCACACACACAGGGGGCACAGACACCACCCCCAGCAGCCCGCACACAGGGGGCACAGACACAACCCCCAGCACCACACACACAGGGGGCACAGACACCCCCCCAGCAGCCCGCACACAGGGGGCACAGACACCGCCCCCAGCAGCCCGCACACAGGGGGCACAGACACCGCCCCCAGCAGCCCGCACACAGGGGGCACAGACACCGCCCCCAGCAGCCCGCACACAGGGGGCACAGACACCGCCCCCAGCAGCCCGCACACAGGGGGCACAGACACCGCCCCCAGCAGCCCGCACACAGGGGGCACAGACACCGCCCCCAGCAGCCCGCACACAGGGGCACAGACACCGCCCCCAGCAGCCCGCACACAGGGGGCACAGACACCACCCCCAGCAGCCACGCACACAGGGGGCACAGACACCAGCCCCCAGCACCCACACACAGGGGGCACAGACACCGCCCCCAGCAGCCCGCACACAGGGGGCACAGACACCACCCCCAGCAGCCCGCACAAGGGGGCACAGACACCACCCCAGCACCAACACACAGGGGGCATAGACACCACCCCCAGCACCACACACACAGGGGGCACAGACACTACCCCCAGCACCAACGACACACAGGGGGCACAGACACCACCCCAGACCCCACACACGGGCACAGACTCACCCCCAGCACCACACACACAGGGGGCACAGACACCACCCCTACCACACACAGGGGCACAGACATCGTCCCAGCCCCAACACACAGGGGCACAGACACTACCCCCAGCCCACACACAGGGGCACAGACACCGCCCCCACAGCCCCGACACAGGGGGCACAGACACACCCCAGCACACACACACAGGGGCACAGCACCACCCCACACACACACAGGGGGCACAGACACCACCCCCAGCCCCCACACAGGGGGCACAGACACACCCACAGCCACCACACAGGGGGCAAGACACCACCCACACCACACACAGGGGCACAGCACCCCCCAGCACCACACACAGGGGCACAGACACGCCCCCAAACCACCACCACACAGGGGGCACAGACACCACCCCCAGCACCACACACAGGGGCACAGACACCCCCCAGCACACACACACAGGGGCAAACACCGCCCCCACACCCCACACAGGGGCACAGAACCACCCCCAGCCCCCACAGGGGCACAGACACCACCCCAGCACCACACACAGGGGCACAGACACCCCCCAGCACCACACACAGGGGCACAGACACCGCCCCCAGCACCACACACAGGGGCACAGACACGCCCCAGCACCACACACAGGGGGCACAGACACCACCCCCACCCCACAACAGGGGCACAGACACCACCCCCAGCACACACACACAGGGGCACAGACACACCCCCAGCACCCACACAGGGGCACAGACACCACCCCAGCACCACACACAGGGGCACAGACACCACCCCCAGCCCCCACACAGGGGCACAGACCCACCCCACCACACACACAAGGGGCACAGACACCCCCCCCAGACCACACACAGGGGGCAAGACACCGCCCCGCCACCCACACACACAGGGGGCACAGACACTACCCCAGCACACACACAGGGGGCACAGACACCCCCCCACCCCGCACACGGGGGCACAGACCACCCCCAGCACCACACACACAGGGGGCACAGACCCCCCCACACCACACACAGGGGCACAGACCCCCCCAGCCCCACACACAGGGGCACAGACACCACACTCAGCACCACACACACAGGGGCACAGACACCCCCCCAACCACACACAGGGGCACAGACAATACCCCCAGCCACACACACAGGGGGCACAGCACCCAGCACCACACACACACAGGGGGCACAGAACCACGCCCCCAGCACCACACACACAGGGGGCACAGACAACCGCCCCAGCACACACCCACACACCACAGGGGCACAGACACCACCCCAGCAACACACACAGGGGCACAGACACCCCCCAGCACCACACACACAGGGGCACAGACCGCCCCCAGCCCCCACACACGGGGGCACAGACTCCACCCCCAGCACCACACACACAGGGGCACAGACACCACCCCCAGACCACACACAGGGGCACAGACACGCCCAGCCCACACACAGGGGCACAGACACCCCCCAGCCCACACACAGGGGCACAGACACCACCCCAGCACCCCACACAGGGGCACAGACTCCCCCAGCCACACACACAGGGGGCACAGACCGCCCACACACACAGGGGCACAGACACCACCCCCAGCACCCCACAAGGGGCAGACACACCCCAGCACCACACACAGGGGCACAGACACACCCCCAGCACCACACACAGGGGCACAGACACCCCCCAGCACCACACAACAGGGGGCACAGACACCGCCCCCAGCACACACACACAGGGGCACAGACACCACCCCCAGCACCACACACACAGGGGCACAGACACCCCCCACACACACACACAGGGGCACAGACACCCCCCAGCAGCCCGCACACAGGGGGCACAGACACCACCCCAGCACCCACAAGGGGGCACAGACACCACCAACCCCAGGCCCACACACAGGGGCACAGACACCCCCCCAGCACCCACACACAGGGGGCACAGACACCCCCCAGCACCACACACAGGGGGCACAGACCCACCCCACACCACACAGGGGCAAACACCACCCCCACACACACACACAGGGGGCACAGACACTACCCCCACACACACAGGGGGCACAGACACCACCCCAGCACCCACACAGGGGCACAGACACCACCCCCAGCCCCCACACAGGGGCACAGCCACCACAGCACCACACACAGGGCACAGACATCCCCATCCACACAGGGGGCACAGACACGCCCCAGCCCCACACACACAGGGGCACAGACACTACCCCAGCCCCACACACAGGGGCACAGACACGCCCCAGCAGCCCGCACACAGGGGCACAGACACTACCCCCAGCCCCACACACAGGGGCACAGCACCCAGCACACACACACACAGGGGGCACAGACACACCCCCACCAGCAGAACACCACACACAAAAGGGGGCACAGACACGCCCCCAGCCCCACACACAGGGGCACAGCACCCACACCACCACACACAGGGGCAAACACCCCCAGCACCAACACACAGGGCACAGACTCGCCCCCAGCACCACACACACAGGGGCACAGCACCAGCACCAACACACAGGGGCACAGACCCCCCCACACCACACAAAGGGCACAGACCCGCCCCAGCCCACAACAGGGCACATCCACCCCAGCACCCACACACACAGGGCAAGACACCACCCCCACACCACACACAGGGGCACAGACCGCCCCAGCACACAACAGGGGCCAGACACCCCCCCAGCACCACACACAGGGCACAGACACACCCCCAGCACCACACACACAGGGCACAGACCCCCCCAGCACCACACACACAGGGGGCACAGCATCCAGCACCACACACACAGGGGGCACAGATACATCTGCAGCCGGATATTTTGGCGCAGGTGTCGCCCCCTGTAGAGGTCACACGTTTCTGCACATTGTCGCCTCTTACTTAGTACAGGTGGATCTGAACTTCTCCTTATCCCCCACACACTGCCAGTGACTGTGGCTGACCACCTCCTTCAGGGCGCTCACCAGCTCCTCCGAGAAACCCTCCATTGCCGGGCAGCTCGCGGCCGGCAGGAGGCAGAGGACAGGCCGGGGACTTGGCCTACGTCAGAGCAGGGGCGGGGCGGATCAGTGACGTTGCCAGGCTCCGGCTCCGGTTGTTATGACAACAGTCACTGATACTTTAGTTTGGTTGCTTAGACACTCTTCCTAAGCATCGTGCGTTACCATAGCGACAGACATCACTACTGCTCCTTCCAAGAATTCTGGAATATGTATGAAATTTCTCAGAAAAGTCTAAATTGCCTAAAAAACAAGTTACATTCATTCAAATAGAAGACAGAGCTCCATACCCACAGGGCACCACAGGGTTATACCATTGCCAGACACAGGGCTCTATACCCACAGGGCACCACCAGGTTATACCATTGCCAGGCACTGGGCTCTATACCCACAGGGCACCACAGGGTTATACCATTGCCAGGCACTGGGCTCTATACCCACAGGACACCACCGGGTTATACCATTGCCAGGCATTGGGCTCTATACTCACAGGACACCACTGGGTTATACCATTGCCAGACAGAGGGCTCTATACCCACAGGGTACCACCAGGTTATACCATTGCCAGGCACTGGGCTCTATACCCACAGGCCACCACTGGGTTATACCATTGCCAGGCACTGAGCTCTATACCCACAGGGCACCACCAGCTTAAACCATCGCCAAGCACAGGGCTCTTGTGCTGCTGTCCTGCTTCCTCATGAGGTGCCACTTTGTCCTCCTATAAGGAGACAGCGGGAAGAGACCCTGACCCCGGACATTGCATCATATCACAGAGCCCAGAAGAGTAAGGCTATATTCACACAGTGCGTTTTTACTGCAACAAAACGGGATCTAAGGCTAGGGTCACACATGCGGCAGGAATTAGAAATCCTGATCCGGTTTTGAGCTGTCAAAAAGCTTAAAACCGGATAGGAACTGCTCCCCATAGGAGCCCATTATGGTAACCGGATTGCTCTACATGCAATCCGGTTACCGATGTAACAGGCCAGACTAACCCCCAACCAGAATATACCCGGGGTTAAAGTGGCCTAGCCCAGATTATACCCCGGGTATATTCTGGCCTAGCCCAGTTTATACCCGGGGTATAAACTGGGCTAGCCCAGAATATACCCCCCCCGGGCCAGAATATACCCAGGGCCGCACCGTCCATTGGACAGTGTGAGCCCTGTCATTCAGGCGGCAGCCGGCAGGGGGAGCGGCAGTGCAGAAGGGGGCGGCGCCTCATGCACACAGCCTCCCCCTGTCATGGTGCCGCGGCTCAGGCGGCTCAGGCGGCAGAGGGGGCGGCAGTGCTGGGCTCCGGTAGCACCCCCCCCCCCCCCCGGCAGAGGGGGAGAGGGGGCGGCAGTGCTGGGCTCCGGTAGCACCCCCCCCCCCGTAATCGGTGCCGCGGCTCAGGCGGCAGAGGGGCTTGGTGCACCCCTGAATATACCCCAGGTATATTCTGGCCTAGCCCAAACTATACCCCGGGGTATAAACAGGCCTAGGCTAGATTATACCCCTCCGTATACCACAGCAGCTGTAGATCAGGGCCGCAAGCCGTGCACAGGACCCCAAGCAATGCATGGGGGCCCGAGGCAGTACAAAGTGGCCCTACGCAACATACAGGGGCCCCAGGCAGTGCAAGGGGCCCAGGCAGTGCTAGGGGCCCAAGGCAGCGCATGGGGGCCCGATGGCAGCACACAGGGGCCCCAGTCAGCACACAGGTGCCCCAGGCTACACACAGGATCCCAGGCTACACACAGGGGCCCCAGCCAGCATATGACTCATCGTTGCCGGATGCTCACGTCTCAGGCGATGCAGAACTTGTCACGGTTCCGCGCCTGAGGCTGTGGGGCCCAGTAGTCAGATCAATAGGGGATGAACGGATGGGGATGATTCTTGTTTGTCGTGACGCCACCTGTGGGTATTCGGTGATGGCACCGACACTGCTTGGGCCTCCGGGGGATGTGCGGCAGCTTGATGGGATGCTCCCCACAGGATGAGCAGGAGTCCCCGGGGCCAGGAGCTGCACCTGCTGGAATACGGCAGCTCAGTCGTTACTGGGAGTTCAGAGTTAATAGCAGAAATGAAGAAAAGCACAGATACCAGCTTCCTCTGTAACGGGTCTTTACTGTAACTGTTAGTGTGATACAGGTTATGCAGTCTTAGGTAACGGACCGGGTGGTCCCATCGATGACTGGTGTTGGTTCAGAGCTCTACGGTGTTCCTCCTTTAACTGACCTGTCTAATTTGGTTGCCGGTGTCGCCTTAAGGTACCTTTACACGCCGCCACAACAGGATGCATACAACCCGCTACAGGCTACAAATGTAGCTTGTGGCGCCAATATCGCCCGTAGTAGCGGCGTCTGAAGACGGGACGACACAGCCGGCTACAGATACATCTGTATCCGTGCACTGCCCATAAACAGATGGCTACATCGCCGATTGTAGCGAGCTGTATCGGCGTGTAAAGAACCCACAGAAGGGAACTCTGGACACCCGGCGATGTAGCTGCAATGTAGCTAAGGCGTCACCCAGGCTCCGTGTTACCGCGCCCCATCTGCGATCATTGGTGGAAGCTCCTGCATGACGATTGGTAGTCGCTGCATAGGGAGGCATATTTAAGGAGCTGACCAGTCACACTACACAGTTGCTCGAGCGTCATGTATTAGTCAGCCTCCTGCGCTGGCTGGCCAATCATGATGTTATTGCTTTGTCCTATCAGCGTACGGAATTCTCGTAATCCACAATTGTGGCACGCCTATGTATTGTCCCTGCTGCACCAGGTCCGCCCATATTAGCTTGTTGTAGCGTTGTGTAAATGAGGTACGCTGAGCTACAGATGGCTACTTGAGACACCCGGCGATGTAGCCAGCTGTACATGTAGCGTAGCGTAGCGTACCTTGTGGCGCGTGTAAAGAGGGTGCGTTTCCCGTTTGTAACCGTTTGGCCGTGCTCGTGCACGTGAAGTAGCAGTTGGTATCCATCCTGTTGTGGCGGCGTGTAAAGGTACCTTTAGTGTACCAGTACAGGGTGCTTGGGAGACTTCTAATTGGTACCTAGCTGAATTAGGCTGTAAGGTCCTGTTTCCCAGTGGTGGGCCCCTGCTGGCAAGACAACTTGGTTGCGGCTGTAGTGAGGGGCTCCTAAGAGCGGTTCCTTCACTCTGGTTTGCTGAGCGGCGGTGGACGTCTGCTCGCCTCAGAATCAGTGATCCAGTGGTTTGGGCACGGGTATGTTTGAGCCCGTTCGGTAGCTGCCCTTGATCCGGTCTGGGTCACCGCTTAATGGTGCCAGCCGGTAAGTGGTTTTCAGGGCTGCACGGCACTGTGCAGAGCCCCAAAGCTCCTTCTCCTTCGTTACTCCAACCTCTTCTCTTAAGTTACCAACTTCCCCCACACACACTACTCCTTTCACTCCTCCCACCAGGACCTGATTGGCCCTCTCACTCTAGTGTGTTGTGCGGTGTATAGAGCTCTGAGTTTAACCGGGTCATCACCGAGACGGAAGATATTACATCTTCAGTCAGGGATGCAATACCTTCCTGTGACGCACTCGTTGCGGGGCGCCACACATACAAGAGCCCCAGGCAGTGCACGGGGCCCCAGGCAGTGCACAGGGCCCCAGGCAGCACAAAGTGGCCCCAGGCAACATACAGGGGCCCCAGGCAGTACTAGGGGCCCCAGGCTACACACAGGATCCCAGGCTACATACAGGGGCCCCATGCAGCATACAAGGGCCCCAGACAGTGCACGGGGCCCCAGGCAGCACAAAGTGGCCCCAGGCAGCACAAAGGGGCCCCAGGCAGCACAAAGTGGCCCCTGGCAGCACAAAGCGGCCCCAGGCAGCATACAAAGGCCCCAGGCAGCACAAAGTGGCCCCAGGCAACATACAGGGGCCCCAGGCAGTACTAGGGGCCCCAGGCTACACACAGGATCCCAGGCTACACACAGTGGCCCCAGCCAGCATACAAGGGCCCCAGGCAGTGCACGGGGCCCCAGGCAGCACAAAGTGGCCCTACGCAACATACAGGGGCCCCAGGCAGTGCTAAGGCCCCAGGCAGTGTTAGGGGCCCCAGGCAGCGCATGGGGGCCCGATGGCAGCACACAGGGGCCCCAGGCAGCACACAGGGGCCCCAGGCTACACACAGGATCCCAGGCTACACACAGGGGCCCCAGCCAGCATACAAGGGCCCCAAGCAGTGCACGGGGCCCCAGGCAGTGCACAGGGCCCCAGGCAGCACAAAGTGGCCCCAGGCACCATACAGGGGCCCCAGGCAGTACTAGGGGCCCCAGGCTACACACAAGATCCCAGGCTACACACAGGGGCCCCAGCCAGCATACAAGGGCCCCAGGCAGTGCACGGGGCCCCAGGCAGCACAAAGTGTCCCCAGGCAGCACAAAGTGGCCCCAGGCAACATACAGGGGCCCCAGGCAGTGCTAGGGGCCCCACGCTACACACAGGATCCCAGCTACACACAGGGGCCCCATGCAGCATACAAGGGCCCCAGGCAGCACAAAGTGGCCCCAGGCAACATAAAGAGGCCCCAGGCAGCACAAAGTGGCCCCACGCAGTACAAAAGGGCTCCAGGCAACATACAGGGTCCCCAGGCAGCATACAAGGACCCCAGGCAGTGTTAGAGGCCGCAGGCAGCACAAATTGGCCTCAGGCAGCACAAAGTGGCCCCAGGCAGCACAAAGTGGCCCAGGCAGTGCTAGGGGCCCAAGGCAGCGCATGGGGGCCCGATGGCAGCACACAGGGGCCCCAGTCAGCACACAGGGGCCCCAGGCTACACCAGGATCCCAGGCTACACACAGGGGCCCCATGCAGCATACAAGGGCCCCAGGCAGAACAAAGTGGCCCCACGCAGTACAAAAGGGCTCCAGGCAACATACAGGGGCCCCAGGCAGCACACAGGGACTCCAGGCAGAATATAGGTGCCCCAGGCAGCACACAGGGGCTCCAGCCAAATTCCCCCCCCCACCCCCCTTATACTCAGCACGTCCTCGGAACAAAAGAAAAATAACTGGTATTAAGACAGACATGCAAAATTTTTAGAAATGCATTCCAACAGGTAACAATTAAACTTTTCATCCCTTTTTGGGAGACACCCATACTTGGACGTTACAAAATTATAAAATAGCTACTATTTAAATTCCATAAATAACTTTTTACAAGAAACTACGAAAGGTCCGAGAGTGGAGTACTACACCTCTGGCTGGGGTGCAGTACCTGTGTGGTGACTGGATCCGCAGATGCGCCACATACATATTTCTCCCAGTGCTGTATATTTTCCCTCCAGTGCTGTATTTACTCCCCCAGTACTGTATATACTCCCCTTGTGTACCCAATTTGGTATATACTCCCCCAGTATATCCAGTGCGTTTATACTTCCCCCAGTGCGATATATACTCCGCTCAGCGTATCCAGCGCTGTATATACTCCCCCCAGTGTTGTATATACTCCCCCAGTATATCCAGTGCGTTTATACTTCCCCCAGTGCGATATATACTCCCCTCAGCGTATCCAGTGTTGTATATACTCCCCCACAGTGCTGTATATACTCCTCCCTGTATATACTCCCTCTCCAGTATTCACTGGTAGGTAATGAGAGATGAGATTCTTATATTTTACCTATTTAGTCGGCATTGTATTACATTGTCAATTTTTTACTTGCAAATGACAAGTAACCTCACCGTGTTCCATCACCTGCAGTCTTGGCGCTTGTTCACACAGGATCCTGCAGCGTCATACAGCAGAAGGATTGAGAAACTCATGGAATCTCTGATATACAAAAAATCTGCAATGTAAACTGATCGGTGCTGTGGATTTGATATCTACAACAGATGACATTTAGGCTTTGTTCACACTCTGCGTTTTTGATTCGCTTTGTTTGGGCATTTTTCTCTTTTACAGCTGGATCCGTTTTTCTAAAAATCGGATCAGAAATGGATCATCTGGGGGGCGTGGCCTAGCACCGCATGAGGAAGGCCGCTTGATCCAGGAGCTCCCGGACCCTGGGAGAATACCGCGGCTTATAAGCATCCCAGACTGCCAAAATCGCTCTAAAACCCCTCCGGCGACCCACTGAACCAGCCAGGCACAGATGGGAGAGGTGAGGACTCAGCAATCCTCCCTCCCGAAGCGGGTCTCTGACTACTTTACATCGGGCCCCTCTGACTCTGCCCGCGCATCCAAAATGGCGCCTCATTCCCCCAAGGCCGCTCGCGCCACACGACGAGAACAACAAACGCTAGAGACTGGCGTTGTACCTCTCACTGCAGACTCCCCAGTCACCTATTTACTGATGAAATCCCTTATGACAGATCTCCTATCAGACCTTCGTTCATCTCTCCAGGATGATATGAGAAAAATGGTGGAGGATCTACGAGGTGAAGTGACTGAACTGGGATCTAGAACGGACCGACTTGAGAACAAAATGGCTGAGCTAGTACGTTCACACAACAATCTGCTGGATGAACACGAACACTTACAGGACGAGATGGCTACCGCTCAAGCGAGAAGTTACGATATGGAAGACCGAAACAGTCAAAACAAGATCCGACTCAGGGGCGTCGCAGAGGCGATCCCGGATTCTGACCTCAGAGCAGTCCTATGTGACTTTCTGAAAGAGGTCCTCCCAGAGCTGGATGCCCGTGACTTAAGA